>NDGM010758245.1:0-11064 GCA_002564305.1 Octomys mimax
ACTTTGAATACAAAGATATAAAATGGACATTCATCTGTATACCCTTTTTCTTTTGGTAAATTCTGTTATTTGAATATTATAGGTGTGTAAACTCAGCAAGTATTCTAAAAGAGTCCAGTGTTTTGATGTTGTTACTTTTTTTTTTTTTTTTGCCATACTAGGATTTAATTCAGGTCTTTTAAAATATTTTTACATTAGAGACAGGCTCTCACACTGACATGCTCAGTTTCCTAGGTTGGAGAAGAACTTGTGATCTTCCTGCCTCAGCCCTCCCAAGTGCTGGGATTACTCACATGCACATCCTTGTCTGAATATCAAGTCTAACACTAGTCTCTGCACTGTCCTCACACAGGATGAGCTGTAGCATTCCTAGGGCAAATGGGTGCACTGCTGTCCTTTAGTGCACCTTGAATAAAAAAGCCTTTCTGTGCCTCAGTTCACTAAAACCAACTGTGCTGGAGCAGCTACTGTGGATTTATATGACCTGAACTGTCCTTATGTACACTCTGTAACCACACCAAGTTGTTTTGTAACAAAAACTTTCTGTTTGCATCAGAGTTTTTGACTTGGGGGCTGAGGAGATAGCTCAGCTGACTAAATGCCTGCTAGGCAAGCACAAGGCCCTGAGTTTTATCTCTAGTACCACATGCTGTGCTGGCCATAGAATCCTGGGCGTACCATGCTGGCTACCGAAACCATGTGTGGTGGTACACATCTGTAATCCCAGCACTGGTGAGACAGAGACAGGTGGATCACTACAAGTGCAAGCTGCATAGTGAGACCCTGCACCAAGTAAATAAATAAATAAATACTGTCTTGATCTTCAGTGAGATTAAAATTTGGGTAGTGCGCATCTACATTTTTCTGGGGTCCCCCCTTTTCCCCTTTTCTTGTCTATCTAACATACTACACATTGTCTAGTTTGCCTCTTAAAAATCTCTTATGTCTATATAATTTTTGAAACAATTTTCCTATGAGATTACCACAAAATTAGTCTTCCTTCATTTCTTTATTCAAGAAATATTTGAAATCTAGTATGTACTGTTCAGTGAGCCAACATCAACCAGGAATCTATAAATTGATCAACTAAAAAATGAGGGCTTTAAGCCTGGCAGTTTGCCATGTGTCTGAGGACATCTTCAAACTCATGTGTGTCATAGTGCCCTAGGGATGATTTCCTTGTGGACTCCGTATTGTTACCTGTGGTTACCTCATCTAAGAAGGGGAAGTTCACTTCTGCGTAACAGAAGTAAAAATTAAGGGAAAACATCTACACGTAAATTTTGCCAATCATTGTAGCATTTCTGGTAAAAGATAATTTTTCCTATGGGCTTACTCATCTAATCTTCCTGAGTATGTTTAACAGTGACATCAGGTAGTTTTTACTTGTACTGAATTAAAGCAGCATAAATATATATTACATTTCTATTCTTCCCTCCTTGCAGGAGAAAGGTGTATGTTAGAAGTTACAATAGAAAAATCTTTGAGGTAATTACATGGGATATATAATATTCTCTCAATTCTCTCCCTTTTTTTTTTCTTGTGGACCCAGTGATTTAACTCAGGCCCTTGCTCTTGCCAGGAAAGCATTTATTTTATTGAGCCATCTCACCAGCCCCTTCTCTCAATTCACTGAAACACGTTTTGAAATTTCATTTTATTTTTTACTTTTATTTTGATATTTTTTGTGTATTTAGTACAGGGTCTACAGGGTCTCACTACACAGGTCAGACTCATGGTGATCCTACTGTTTCCAGTCTCTTAAACACTGGGATAACAGGAGCACATCATCATGTCCAGTCTCAATCACTGTCTCAGTGCTCCCAGATGTGGGGCCAGCCTGCCATGCCTAGGATTGAATCCTGTCCCCTGAGCCTGCCCAAGCAGGCGCTTTAGTCCACTGAGCTATCTGGCTGACCATGTATTGGAATTTTAAATTACCAAATATTTCTCTTCATAGTAAAATATCAGGCTGACTAGCAGCTTCCTTAATTTGGTAGCTAATAGAGTTGTAAATGAAAACAGGAGGTGAACCATCACCATGTGAGTTCAAAAACTGGAGAACTTTGTGAAACAGAAAGCAAAAGTTGACAGCGGAAAATATGTCTCACAAAATTTACAGCAACAAAATGTATTTTCTGTTGAAAAAGATCTATTTTTATTTAGATAAATGAAAATTACATGAAGAAGATAGAACCTGAAACAATGTGTCTCACATTGAAATTTTCTGTTTTCAGAAAACAAAGCTTTCCATGTTCAAATATGCATACTCAAGAGAAATAAAAGCAGATTTGCACATCAAAATTTGTGCATAATATTCACAGATGCATTATTCACTTTGGACAAAATGGGGAAATAATTTAAATGCCATCACTCTATGAAAGAAAAAAATGTGTGGTATATTTAACTATTGAAATCTTATTTGAAATAAAAGGAGGTGACTACTGGTAGTGCATGGATGAATCAAAATATTGTCAGGTGAAATAAAAAACTCACTTGTGAGAAAAAAGCACACTGAAAAAGTCCGTGCATATAAAACGAAGAGCAGGCAAATAGGTGCGAACAGGTTAGTGGTTGACACCTTTAGTCAGGGCTTAGGTAGAATTGCAGAGAGAGGGCTAAAGGGTTTTCTTCATGGGAAGATGAAAACATTTACAAAGTCGTGTGGAAAGTTCTATAACCATCAGTATAATGAGCACTTTACACTATGCTTTAGGTTTGTTTTTGCTCATTTATGATGATGAAGCTGGGACCAAAGGTCTCACATACGCAAGACAAGTGCTGCGCCACTGAAGTGTAACCCAGCCAGGGGGTACCTTGACCCAGCCATTCCCCTCATTGGTGTCTTCTCAACTCAATTAAAAACATTGCCGCACAGAAATATATGTGCCCGTGTTTATAACAGCACAGCTTGTAATAGCTAAATCTTGGAAACAACCCAAATGTCCATCAGTCAATGGAGGGGATAAAAAAGACTTCTTTTTTCTTTTTCTTTTTTCTTCTTACAATGAGGCAGCTCTCAGCCATCAATAAGGATAAAGTTGAGACATGTCTAGGTAAATACGATGCACATTGAGACCATACGCTGAAGGGAAATAAATTGGATTCACACATGTAATAATTGCATTGCCTGTCATGTTTGAGAAATGAAAAGTATAGATAAGGACCAAAATGTATAAGAGATATTGAGAAAAAGGAAGAAACTTTTCAAAAAGAAAGGGAATCTAGGAAAGGAAAATTATGGCTCAAGTACCTGTGCACTTAGGGTTCTCTCTTCAGATATGTGTTCCATGAATTTGAAGGACTTTAGAGGAATTCCACAATTTAATTGCATAAAATCTTATAAGATTATAAATCTACACCCCACCTGCATAGTTGAAAGAAGAATGAGTTAAAGATACCCTCACCATGCATGAAGTATCATTTTTAGAAAAAAATTAAAAATTATTTATTTAGTCATTTAGTTATTTATTGGTACAGAGTCTCTCTATGCAGCTCAGACACTTAGTTATATTCCTGTCTCGGCCTCCCCAGTACTGGAATTACAGGGGTGCACCCTCACACCCAGATTCGGTGGCCTGCATGAAGCGCCCAGGGTTCTGGGGCCGGCATGGCATGCGGTACCTGGGATTGAACCTGGGTCCTCGTGCTTGCCAGGCAGGTGCTTAGCCTACCAACTATCTCTATAGCCCAGAATATCACATTTTTGTGCTCAAAATATTTATTTTAATTTAATTACCATTATGGCACACAAAATGTTTCCCAAGGAGTTAAAGATCAAATAATAAATCTGGTATGGCAGAGAAGTTCTTATTTCAGCTTATATGTGGCTTTTTACATCTTAGTGAAATTATGCTCAATATCTGGCACCACCCCTCTGACAGATAAAGAATTACCTGGTAAAATAATAGGCAGAAAATCATACACAACATGGTTCATTTAGTTTGCTTTGAAACTCTCTAAAACCCAATTTCAAAATTATGTATCCTTGACTTGAGACTCCTGCCCATAAGCCAGAAATGCATTCACTATCACGTGTTCTTATTAAAAGTGTCATTTAAAGTGAAAGAAGTTTCACTATAATACATTTTTACTTATAAAACTGTGCCGCAGTAGTTTGTTCAGAAACATGATATAATAAGACTTTGGTAATTTAATTAAGGATAATGAGGATCAACATGTGCGATTATATAATTCTCTATGTGTATGTATGTTATAGTATGCATTACTGCTGAATGAAAAGCCTGCATACATATAAACACATACACACATGGGAACAAACTTCTAAATACAAAGAGCACCTTAGAGATCAGATTTTATCCCAGTCTCAACAAAGCACCTCACATAAATGTGCCTATTCTTTCTGTCATAAAGGTTATGTTAAGGATTTTACTATGCGTTTCTCTGTGAAATTGTTTCTGCCATATTTCGCTTCTCTGGATCTAGATGCCAAATATGTTCACTGGATTAAATGAACTTAATAACATAATTAAGTTTAATAACTTAATAACACTTCTAATATGTTTAACAATGATATTCATATCTATTACTGCTTTGGGGAGGTCATTCCAGATACATTTGTAAATTACGAGCTGCTAGGAAGGTTTGTTTATTCTCAGTATTTAAATAGTTTAAGGTCTGTCATCCTTTACAGTATTTCAGTATATAACAGACTGCTCCTAGTTTTCCTCAAGATAGAGCTTTGGGGACCATGGGTGAATAAAATTCTGAAAACACATTACTGTTTTCAATTATTTTATACTACAGGGATTGACCCCAAGACGTTTACAGTGAGATATACCTGTTGTCCTTTGCTTAGGGTTAGGGTTGGGCTAGGAGCTAGGTAGGGTTAAGGTTAAGGTTAAGGTTAGGTTTAGGGTTAGGGTTAGAGTTAGGGCTAGGATTAGGGGTAGGGTTAGGGCTAGGGTTAGGTGTAGGCCAAGGGGTAGGGCTAGGGCTAGGGTTGTGGCTAGGGTTAAGGTTGGGTTTAGGGTTAGAATTCGAGTTAGGTACAGTCTTGAAATGTCACATAATTATTCAGGCTGGTCGCAACCTTTCGGTCTTCTTTTTCAAACCTTCCCAGTAGTGGAAATGCCAAGAACCTTGCGAGTGTGGTTTTAGCCTTCAGGGACTTTCTGCTGCCTCCTAGATCTGTGGTTCTCATCTCATGTCTCCTGTGTCTGATGCAGATATTTTCAACCACTTTCCTTTCTGTTCCCTGGTGCACACCTGATGTGTTCTGTAGATAGGGGACAGAGAAGTTATTGCCATGCACCGGACACTGTGTCAGCGGCATGATGATCCTCACTGACCTGAGTCCGATATCTGTGTCCCAGGTGTGCTTCTATATTTGTCCTTACTGTTCTCACTACACTTTTCTTTATTTTTTGGTTAAAGTCTCTTTAATTAAGTTTCTAACAAGCATTCAATGGTGTCTTAAAGGAAAGTGAAAAACTGGGTAAACTACAGTAGCTAAACGGAATGGAGTCAAGTCCCTGGAATGGCCAGTACCAGCATTTGGTGAATGTGAGCTCAGTCTATGCACTTTCTGTGGAAAGGATGAGTATGAGGGACACAACCACACGTGGAAACAGATTATCACTACCTTGTAAGGCCCAGCTATGAAACAAGAATTTTTGAGTAGGAGGCTGGTCAGATAGCTCAGTAGATTAAGGTGCCTGCTTAGGTAGAGGCAGGGACTGGGGTTCCTTCTCTGGCCTGCCATGCTGCCCCCAGCCCTGGGGCATGCAGAGATGGTATTTAGGGTTGTCATGGTGACTCACACCTGTAATCCCACGGTTTGGGATGCTGAAAACAGGAGGATCAGTACAAGTCTGATCTGTGTAGAGAGACCCTGTACACCCTGTACTAAATACATAAAAAAGAATTTTTGAGTAGGAAGGAATATTATATTATCTTACACTTAAATATACTTTACACTTAAATCAGTATATAACTGATAGTACATCACTGAAAAATTGAAAAATTTAAAAACATATTGAAGAAAATGGTCCTAGTGAGTTATACTCACTATCATTTTATTTATCATTTTGTGACAACTTTCTTTTACAAATATTTTATCTGGCTATTTTGTGACTTAGCAAGCCCTTGTCTCAAAATTTTAAAAAAAGCTGAGGATGAAGATGTAGTTCAGTGTCTAGAACACAGAAAGAATGGAAGAGTAAGGATGAAGGGTTCACAGAGAGAGGAGAGAGAGATGGGGGATGAGAGGAGGATGGGGGGCAGGAAGGAGAGGAGAAGAGAAAGAACATAAAAGAAGAAATGCCCTTGGCATTTACTATTGTTTGTAGGTTCTTCATTGTTTGTAGGATACAATTGTGTGTTCTTTTTTACTCATTATAACTAATTCTGAATTGATTTGTCCATAAATCACAACTCTAATAAAAGTTTGATCTGTACAATTCTCCTCAATTTTAACTCAAATTTTTTTTTTTAAATTATGCTTCTTTATAAAAATGTGACTTTAACATCTAGTCTTAAAATGTTAGTGTTCTTGAGATACTAAGTCCCTATTTTTGTGTGTCTCTTTTTTTAATTTATATTCAACCTACTTCCAAAAATAATAATGCAAGAACATCTGGCCCATCTCTGAGTATCCACAGAGTAGGGATGGTTCCCTAATTTCTTCAATAATTCTCCTGACAGTAATTTGACAGCTTCTAAAATGTTCATAATGATCATTATACTCTGCACTTTTTTAACCCAGATAATTTAAAGCTTTAACTTATATACGGTACATTTTTTCCCACTATAATTAGCACAGAACAGAGGTCTTCTCTTTACCTGAAACTGTAGTTTTGTCTTAAGGTCACTTTGTACCCAGCTCAATTGTACTTGTTGGAAGCATGCTTTTCTTGCTTTTCCTCCTGAGTGCATTGAGCCCTCTGCCTCGCCCACTCACTCTGCACAATGTTGATGTCACCAGTTCACGTCTACAGCAGAATGGTTCACTCAGTAACCTTAGCTGGATTTCTTTAAGAGAAGTATTCTGCATAAATTAAAAATTACATATGTGCTTGGGTCAACATTGTCTTCATTCAGTGTTTAATAACACAGAAAAGTCATGTTCTCCTTACTGCATTCTTCTCACTCCCATTTTAAAGCTACATTTACAAATGCAGCATCATAGGTAGAGCCACAATTGACATTTTGTATTAAATGACAACCTACCATATATATACTAAGAGAATTGCAAATTTTGATTTCATTATCAATGACTATTTTAATGCTCAACATATGTTGTATGTGGGACGTACTAATATTTCTTAGCAACTATATTTTTTAAAATATTCTTAACTAGGATGTTTTAAAATTTTGTGTTATCTTGGGTTTGTGTGTGCAGAGCCCTGAACATATGCATATGTGTGCACAGATTTATGGGCTTTGATTTCATAGCAGTGCAAGGGGAAAGGACCAAAGTTAACATATTTTAGACTATAGTCAAAGTATTAAGCAATCATTTGAATTTGGAAATTTGGAAAAGACCCCAAATATTTCCTAGTCTAGTCAATGATCACAACTTGTTTTTTATGGTGGACTTTCACGGGATAAATGTAATGCTGATTTCAGTGGTATAATTTCTAATCATGTAAGTCATTTTCATGATTTGAAGTAGCTCATCTTGATCAAAGAATCATTTGGGGTTTTGAAACATAAAAAATTTTCTCAGAATGTATTGACTTAAAATAAATGTCAGCAAAGTATTGTCCCTGGACCAGAAGCAAATTTTGCCTATTTATGTATTTCTTTTTGCTGTTTTTTTAAAAAATAAAATGTTCTCCCAACACAGAGTTGTCTATTTATTTATGTATTGTCTGTGGCTGCCTTTGTGGTACCAATCAGAAAGTGCTTGTAATAGAAATCATATGACCCATGAAGTCCAAAATATTTGTTTTCTTCCTCTTAGAGAAAAAAAATTGCTGATCCCTAGCTTAAAACCATAAAGTCATGGTTAACTCTTCAATCTGTCAGCAATTTAGGCTGACACTTATGCTGACAGTTCTTCTAATAGCTATTCTGAGGAGACTAGGTACACGGCTTGTGGGCTGAGAGTTGGTTAGTCAAAGATGACCTCGTTCGTATTGCTGATGTTTCGTACTGGCTATCAGCTGCAACTGTCAGAATGAATGGGCCAGATATTTCTGTAAGCTAAACTGCGTTTATGAGTGTAGTTGCTATTGCAGAACTCCCGGAAGCAAAAGGGAAGACAGCGTCTGCTGAGCAAGGAGTTTCCAAGCCTTTGCTTATATCAGTGTTACTGATTTCCTGCAAGCAAGCAGCAGTGCCAGGCCCAGTGTCAGTTTCTGAGGGCCTCCCAGATTCGCAGACACAGGGAAGCAAGGACAAGCACAGGGCAGTCACTGCATACCCGTCTCAAGGTCCAATTTGTATTTGTACTCCTGGGGGAAAGTGGGGTCCAGAGAGGTTATCCCACCCATGTAGTGTGGCTTTGCTGGCCTGTGTGTCACTCAGACGCTTGTGATTGGCAGATAATTTTGTTCTTTCCATGCACTTTGGCTCATTGTTCACTAGTAGCTTTGGCCTATTGTGGTGGCTCAACACGTGCTCATTGATTTCAGAACTCAATTTTTATCTTGGCTTCCATACTTCTTAGGAGACATTGAACATGTGACTGAACGCCTCTGAATATGCATCTGCACTGTCACTTAGCAGTGACAGAACTGACCTCATGAGCATCTTGATGAGTGACTTGAACTCTGTGAGGTCTTCCTGTGGTACCAAATCAATGTAAGTGCCCCCAAAAGATGCATGCCACCAGGGCTAGAGCCCCAGCTCACCCCCCAGGGCATCTCCTCTGCATTAGATACAAGATGCATTCTTTAATATTTTCTATCATTTATTTTACACTCCCAAAATTGTTTCTCTCTTTGCTTTTCTAGACTACCATTGGATGATTGTAGTTCTAATCTTTAGAGCCTATCTTTTTGAAGGCATAGCTCATGGATTTATGGGCCAAGGATCTAGCATCTAGCTTAGTATAGAGAAAACTGTTTTGGTGCTTCTGCACATTTACTATTTAGGATCATTAACACCTTTTATAAGTAATAAAATTTAAAAGTTAAAGGAAAGTTCAGTTAATCTAATTACTTTCTTATGGTGTTGCATCATGTCATTAGTGTAATTACATTAGATTTTTTTAAATACTGAAAACCGTTCCTATCATTATTTTCTTTGGATACTATATAAATATACTAGTTATGTCTCTTGAGCCTGGAATGTAGCTCAGCATCATAGCCTGGGAAGAGTGAAGTTGTGAGTTCAAATTCGTGATAACACACACACGTGTGCACACATGCACACATACACACACACACACACACACACACACACACACACACAGACAAAGACCAGCTGGACTAGTAGCATCTCTGTTATAAATTTTGATTGGATCAAGATAAATGACAAGCATCAGTATATAATGTTGTTTCACTTTATTTAAGAAGATTTTACTCAGCACGTATAATGTATATTATTTGACTTTTGTAAACCTGTACTATAATTTTCTTTCTTCATATCTGAGTTGTTCTTTGAATCTCATGCCCTAATTCCAGTATTCCAGTAGGTTAACTCCTCTTCAAGTGCTCATGAAATTACCAATCCAATAATAGAAGTCATTGTTTTATACACTATTTCAGATGGCAGTTGATGTTTAATATATTTTATTTGAGAAATTGCATGTCCTATGAACTCTTGAGATTCATTTGCAATGATCTTCTCTACTTTCTAAGATTCTTTTGGTTTGGTTTGGTGTGCTTTATCCCAGTTTTTTTTTTTAATGGATTTGAACATGTCCTTCAGAGTTAGTGTCCATGTAATGACAAAAGCTATGGCTTATTTTGAAAAATGACTGTATATCTGCCTTACGTAATGTCATTCCCATTAATGCCTAGGGAATTGATGCAACAATCAAGCAACAAACTGACTAGGAACTTAGATCAGCGGTGTAGTACCTGCCTGGCAAGGGCAATTTCCTGAGTTCTAGTGTCAGTACTAAATAAATAAATAGAAGAGCAAAAAAAAATCACACTTAAAAATTTCATTCCTTTTCTAAAATTCTGGCAAGGGAGAAACAGGGTAATCAGTGTACACTTGCAATCATATGCAAGAGAAGGCTGCTCTTAGCTGAAATTTCTGAGTGCAAATACAATCTCTTTTTGTTAGTTGTCTTAATAGGAGCACAAATGCTATCTCTTTGTTATGAAAATCAGACAGCATGTGGGATACACTCGTGCCCCTGGAGTGATTAAACTCTTGTAACCTTCACAGACATGAATTCATGACGAAGGACAGATCAACAGACAGGCATTTGGCAACTCAGTTCTTGAAAAAATAGAGGTAAGGGATCTAAGGATTTAGGCTCACACTAGATGATTTGGATTTATATTTAAGAATGCAAAGATGTAAGAGAAAATAAAATTTAGTTGAAGAGCATAGAATTTAAATTTGGAAGATACTTTTGAAGACATCCATTTGAAACAGCGGATTGGTTGATGTAAAAACCCTGAGATATTATAGTAAAATCTTATGCAAAATTTAAAGAAGAGAATTAGGAGTAGATTGTGAAATCTGTGTTTAGAGCATAGTACCTCCATGTGCTGAATAAGGTTCTGAAACACCTGCAGGGATGTTGTGGCCCCCAACTTCCCTGGTGATAAACCACACCTAAGTAACAATCTCGTCACATTTACCATTATTCCAGTTGACATTTAAAACACAGGGTGTATTGTGTTTTCTGTTCTCCCTTAGATAAATAACTTTTTATAACCATGTCCTAATGTTGTAATGTGACAAGTGGCCTCAAAATGAGGCCCTAAGTTAACCCCCAAACACAGAGTCCACCTAGGAAGCACAGATGAATGGACTCATCTGGAATGCTGGAAAAGTTGTCTCAAGGTCCTGACGGAGGGAGCAGAGCAGCAATTGGCCTGACGCTCAGGCAGGGCCAGCCTGGCAGGTCAGCATGCACAGGGCTTTGCACGGAGGACTCGCTCAGAAGTGGGGCATCTCAGCAGATGTCCAGCC
>NDGM010758402.1:0-12609 GCA_002564305.1 Octomys mimax
TTTTCCGGAACCAGGGATTGAACTCAGGCCCTTGTGCTTGCTAAGGAAGCGCTTATTCCACTGAGCCATCTCCCTTGCTAGCTCTTTTTGAGAACCTCTCTTTACTCATTTTCATCATGTTCTTATTTTAGAATGTATCCAATGCATTTCGGTACACTCCATATCTGATTACCCGCATTGGGGGTGCTTCACCTGCCTGCTTCCTATTTATTTACTTATTTACCTATTTACTTATTTTTGTTTCAGGTGATTAATGCTCATGGCAACTTCTTCCTTCATACCTTATTTTGTTGTTGTTGCTTATTTATTTATTTATTTATTTTTTGCTGTTGTTTTTTAATGAGAGCTATTATTCCCAGGACCTTCAGCTCCAAAAGTAATTTGGTCTTGAGTCAACAGTATATTTGTCCACAGGCAATGTTCTTTGGCTCATAGGAACTTGGACATGTTACCAACATGGATCCATTTTCATTTAAATTCTCGCTTGCATTTCCCGTACTTGAAGACAGGGTCCCCAGTCCTCACTGAGACCAGCCTGTGGCCAAGAATTCTTCGAGGCAACCTTTTTGTTCTTCTCCCAAGAGCAAATAATAAGAAAGGCATGTTTCTTTGCATCTACTCTGTCTTTATAAATTTGATATTTGTTTTTTGTTCTCTTTTTCTCTGAGAGTTTGATCTCTGTGATTCCTGGCTCTATACAATGTTCTCTGCATTAACTTTCCCACACTTCCCAGGTCCAAAGATTGGTTCTGTTCCAAGAGGACAGAACTAAGGAAATCAAACCTCTGCACTGCTTGGGGCTGCTGGTGCACACAAGCTGGCTGCGGCAGGGCTGATCTCCACCACGCACTCCTGCTCAGGCTCGGTTCCAGCCCAGAGAGCCTTCTATGCTGGCTTAGGAAGTCAGCAACGCATCTGTAATACTGCTTCATTTGTCTCATCTAGGATTTTTAGGCTTCTGAAAGTAAGAGGCTTTTAAGATGTCTAAGTTAATATATAATTAGAAATAGAAATATTAAGCATTCGCTTTTTAATTTCTACAAGATTTAGTCCCTTCTCTTCAGTGAGCTCTCTGACAAGCAAATTAGCAGGACAGATAACAATGGCTAACAGAAGCATCACTGATCTCTATGCCCAGAAATACTGACTATACTATTGGAATTTTTCAAGAAAATAGCGTGAGAACAAAGAGAGGCAGAAGCCAATAGATGTCCTTTATCACCCATGATGGTTTTACTTGTAGAATATGCCAAAAGGGTTCCCTAAAGAGCCATAGGAAGCATAGCAAATGAAGGAACTATGAATAAGGAATGATTGTGGCCTTGTGTTAGTACCTCACCAGTTTTCAAAGCTGTCTTTCATAGATAAAATGAAGCTTGAATGAATCAAAATGTTTCTTGGAAGTTTGCCAGATTTCACATGAAAGGGCTTTTATTTTACTCCATGGTGGGGAGAGGTCTTTCAGAATTTACACAGAAGAAATTTAATTCCTATGGCTATATTTTGCAAGGAGAGCCTGTGCCTGCTAAAATCTATCCTGTAGATTGCTAAGTAGATAAAAGATTAGCATAATAACTTTACACACAGTAACTGCTTATTAAACAATTGTAATATTTCCTTGTGTGAAAGTTCTGAGGTAGGAAACTTGTGATATTGTATAAGTTAAGCTCAGAGAAAGTTAATGTTCCTAAAGGACTATGAAAACAGATCCAAGAAGACTTGGCCTTGCTTCCCCATCCTGTAGATCCCCTCCCAAAGCACTGTGTAGCGCCACAGTTTCTCTTTAGTTATGACCATCTAGATTGTTAAACATTAGTTTCTCAATTCATGTGACTTGTAGCCATTTTTGCTTTAGCATGACACACAAAAGAATTCTTGTAAGGCATTAAAGAATCACAAAGAAAGAAAATAAGAAAAAATCTTTGTCCTCAGAAAGCCTGTAGTCAACTGTGGTTACGCCTGAGAATCACCTGGAAAATTTTCTAAACAACTCCATGGTTACATGCTTAGTTTATCTCCTCTTCATATATGGACACTGGATGTCTTGGGGCAGGAGTCATACTATATTCTTTCCTTCTTCCTTATAGCCACTCCTGTATGTAGTAGCAATCAATTAAAATTAAGTTAAATTACATAATATCCTTTAAAATCCCATTTTAGAGGCATTTTGTTATGTGAATCTTTAGTAAGAGTCACAGCTGTGGTGGACTCATTACATTCCTATGCCAAGTAAATATCCCCATATTATTGTTCCCAATATGAGCTATGGTAATTTCAAAAGCCATACCTCCAAGAGTGAAAAGAACTATACCAAAATTAAGAAGAAAATTGCAACTATTACACAAGCTTATTTTGAAAATTTCTCATACAATACTGAAGGTGAGTGAATTTATCTTACCAATTTGAGGTAGCCCTCAGCATCTAGAATTAAGTTTTCTGGTTTCAGGTCTCTGTAGATAATACCTAGTCGGTGCAGGTAATCAAATGCTTCTGTCACACAAGCAACACAAAATTTGGAGGTGGGTTCATCAAAGCTGCCTCTGTAATGAAATCATATTCTCTCTTAATATCTTGGGCGCACATCTTTGGTGCCATGGTAGGTATCACCTGTCCTACTAATATATTTATGCAATGTAAATGGTTTGCAGAGCATCAAGACTGAAATTGTTTTATGCCACCAGTGAACCAGGTTGTTTTCTGATTATAAAGGAATTCAGGGGATAACTTGATGTAAACCAGAATTATTTCACTGAAATTAAAATGTTGACATCCAAATACTTACTGGTCACATTTGAGCAATAAAATAGGAAAATAAGAAAACAAAGCCTTTTTAAAGACATCTAAAGCAAACTGAAGAAATTGCAACTATTTCAGTAGTAAGCTTGAGCCAGGCCTCTGTAGCTGTCACTTGACAAAATCATGGCTCATGAAATCATTTTTTAGTTCCTGCTTGTATGGTCTGTGGCAGCAGCCAGCAAAGAGGGGGGCCATATCTCTTTCCTTTTTGTGCCCTTTGATCTTTTATTAAAGGTGCCCTGCACTAGCATGTATAGCTTTACACACTGAGTTTTTAAATTGTGGGGGTCATTTGTCCTGTGATATAACTGAAGGGCATAGCCTTTAAGGGAGCGAAACTGGCTGAGATTCCTCCTTATTCCACTCACTGTACTCTTGGATGAGTTACGTAGCTACTATAATCCTTAGGATCTATGCCTGTAAACTAGATACTAGTTGTGAATTGCTACTTATTTATAGGATTATTATCAACACTAATCAGGTGCTTAACAGGCAGAGGGAACTCCCTTTTTATTATAGACTTAGATCTTCTAAATACATTTGCTTAGCCAAGCAAAGATAGAATAGGTTGCTGCTTCCTCAGGCATCGCAAGCCTGTTCATCTTTCCAGCTCTCCCCATTCCAACCCATCTGATCATATGCTCTTCGCTCAGCATTTCCACCTTCTGCTCAGAAGCTCAGTGCTACTTTCCGGCCTGGCTCAGTGACTCTCAACAGGGAGAACATCTTTGAATTTCCTGAGTATTAAAAATATTTTCTCCTCTGGCCTAAGGAACCAACACTGTTACTTTTTAAAGCTTCCCACGTGACTGTCACATGTACCCAGAGCTGAAGTACTGCCCCAGGGACTATGTCAAAGATGGCTGGTAGTAATGCCACCATCCAGTGCCAACCTGCCTTCCCATTTCTGCTCCTGTCCCCCTTATTCTCTTTGCAGTGTCCCCTGTTCATCACCCACAGAGAGACCTCATCCTATGGCGACTTTCCTGGGTTGTCCTTGCCTGCCTCACTGCCTTTCTCAATTTTTTGTCAACTTTTTCAGTTGATTTCAAACTCTATCACCATTTCTCTCTCCCTTTTCTGATCTTGCTATCTATAGCACTCTTGTGCCATTTGATTACAAATTACCAATGTCTTTGTCTTAGTTTTTATATTAGTGGAAAAATTTTAAATCATATAGTTTTCACCAAATAAACGCTCAACTTGTTAGAAAAAATGTTTATACTGTCAGTCTGGTGGATACAAAAATGTATACACTGTAGAAAACCCCCATGCAGCCTACTATGAAGTCTCTTACAGAAGTGGTACATGGTGCATACCTGTGGTTTTGATTGCGTGGAAACCACCCCTTTGGTAAAACTAAGCCTTTGTAAAAATCTTGGGCTATTAATCCACAAGACATCCCTTTTTTTAAAAAATCTAAAGTTTGAGTTTATACAGTGATTCTGCCTAGTATTAGCCATGTGACCCTGAATAGTTTAATGTTTGCAAACATGGGATTCTTTAATCTCTAAAATAAGAATAGTGAAGACTACTTTATAGGATACATTTGCCACAAGTATAATGTGACCTAATAAAATATCACTATTGCTACTATATTTTATCAAGAGACAGCATATTTATTATAATAATTTCCTTCATGTTCTTTGATCATAAATACAACTTCCTCTACACCAGCTGTAGGTAGACCAAAGCAGCTGCTTCTAGCTCCTCTTCATTACCTGTCCCTTAGTATGCTCCACAGCTCCCCACCTAAGCAGGCTTCCAGAAGCATGTAGACATACTTATTATCCTTGAAAGTCCGATACAATCTGCAAAGACAGGTTAAAAACATGGTTATTATTTGACATACAGTTTCAAAAATCTTTTGACATTTGCTTTAGAGCATCATTTAGCATGACGGTCCTCATCGCCATACACATGTGCTGCATGAACTGGGCTTCTTGCCAAAAGTCCTGTCCTCTTTCCAACAGCCTTGTGTCTGCTTACGTGCATCCCCTTCCTGAGGCTGCCCTCCCATTTCCCACAAACTGAATTTCTTCATCTGAGATTCGCTGTAACAGATTCATTCATTCTTCAAGGCTACCTTCTTAACAAAGTAGCCCATTCTTCCACCTACCTGCCAAATATGGCTCCTCATCCCCTCCGCGAGCCACAGGCCTGCACATGAGTCACCTTGCACAGTAGTTACTCAGACTCATGCCTTATGTCCCCTAACTAGTTACCTGGTACTGGGGTCCCCTAAGACAGATTTTAAGCAGTAAGTCTAGTGGGGATGTACTTGTAAACAACATCAGAAAACAGAAATGGGCAGGGTAGAAATACAGCTGAGCTAGGATCTGAGTTGTTTTACCAGAAGCCTCATCCTCAAGTTGTTCTACTGCCCCGATAAGAGTGTCCCTGGAGGGGTGAGGTGGGAGGATGTCTCTGCTGACTCAGGCACAGTGCCAGAGGGAGGAGCAACAACCCTTAGCTGGCAACACTGTTGGAAGCTAGAGAATGGGAGACTGAGTCCTGGGGTGGGGTCTGGGCAAGAGGTCATAGTCAACACTGGGCGCAGGTTACTGCTTAGTACCACACATAAGCTCAAGCTGACTGGAGAACAGCCAGGTCTGCACAGGGACAAGCAGTTCTAGGAACACAGTTTGGAGTGGGCCCCAGAACCACATGGCCCAGTCTCAAATTTCATATCAGACACTTAATATTATGCAGCTCAGCTTACTCAACGAACATACATATTCATTTGATTGCATATTATGTATAAATTGATGATAGATATTTATTGAAAGTATATTCCTTTGATCCACCTACTAGACCAGTGGAATAAATCTGATGATTTTCCTCGCTCCCTCTCTGTATGTACCTCTCTGGTGCACATCAACATCTTTGTCCAATAAATGCTGCCACTAATATTTATGATTATTATTTCCCTATGAATATGCTGCTTTACAAAGAGACAGAAACGCAAATATGAATACAACCTAATCCATAGCCTAAAGCTGCTCATCATAGTTCATTAATGAATATTAAGTCAAAAAAGACATTTTGGGACCATCATTAAAGTAAAGATTGTTGGATGACTATGGCCAGCAGTAACTGAGCTCAGGCTTCATTTTGTACCCTGAAAGAAAAATAAGTCTAAGGATAGGAGTAGGTAAGAGGTTCTTTCAAGGTATTTGGTCATAAAGTAAAAATTCCTTTTATT
Source organism: Octomys mimax (assembly GCA_002564305.1). Taxonomy (NCBI): domain Eukaryota; kingdom Metazoa; phylum Chordata; class Mammalia; order Rodentia; family Octodontidae; genus Octomys; species Octomys mimax. The sequence goes on from NDGM010758402.1 coordinate 6,002, forward strand.
ATAGAGACACTGCATGTTAGCCGGAAATCACATCATGGGGCTTTATATACTAACTTACAATACTAACTCACAAACTCAAAAATAAAGAGAGCTTTGGCCTAGAATAATCTTTGTGTTTTTCCTCCAAAGTCTGGGTACAGCTACAGAAAAAAAGAATATTTATTAGTTCCTTTGGTTCCTAAGCATTGGTAGGATCAAGATATGTCTTCCCTTGCAGCCAACCTCAATCCAAGGGCTACTTCCTGAACAAGTTCAACAGCAGCACAGCCTCTGAGAGGCTTCTTGTGGATTTGGGTTACTCCCAAAGCCTACATTAGGTTTGGATAAAATAATCACTTCAAATAATTCTGCATTTTTACACACACACACACACAAAAAAAAAAAAAAAAAAAACATTTGTAGGGGTTACTCAAGATGAGAAACAACGGGGAGCTCTAGGCTCAGATCTTCCTAGAGAATTCAGAGGAAGCCTCCCCTCTGCCCAGGAACATCCAAAGGACAAGCATGCAGCTCCCAGTCTTTTGGGGCAGAAAGCTCACTTACTTCACAATGAACGGAGAGCACAGCTCCTCCAGGATCCTCTTCTCCGAGTAGATGTGTTCCTGTTGTTTGGTGTCCACTATGTGCTTCTTCCTTATGCATTTCATGGCAAAAGCAACATTCTCATTTTTTACCTTAACCTATGTAAGAAGCAGCAGGATACTCAAAATGAATTTACTAGGGAAGAGCTGCAATATCTACTTAAAACATTAGTTAATTACTGCTAAAGTCGTTTTGTATTTAAATAGTATGTAAATTTTTGATCCCGTCACCCCCTAAAACTGAGTTCCATGTATGTGCACAAATTTTCCTTAAATCATAATTTCCAAGGCAGCTCAGATATGTGGATCTAAGGGGTTTCTGACTGAGACAAAAAAAAGTTCTGGCTAGAAACTTAATCGTTAGACGTTTCTTCAGATTTGCTGGTGTAACATGAAAAATGCTGGGACTACTTATGATAACTTAATATTCACCTTTTTGTTTTTTTAAAACAAAATGTATTAAATCAAGTTCTGCATCTGTATTATTCAGTAGGATAGCTACCAATCACTGAAGTTTGTTTGGTTGATTGGTCATTTATTTATTTACTTAGTTATTGTGATGCTGCGGATTAAACTCAGAGCCATTTAAATTTTGATTGATTTCTCTTATAGTGACAAAAGCTTGCTACCTTTCTCAGAGTAGGCTCAAACGTGCTAATGCTTTTGCTTCACAGTCCCTGAATATTGAGATTGCAGGCATCAAGCACCATGTCCAGCAAATTTTAAATTAATTAATATTCAATGTCCTGTCTCCCGTTGCCCTGGCTACATTTCCCACACCCAGCAGCCACAACCCGCTATGACTACCCAAGCACTTAGCATAGATGTAAGACATGAGTGAGCACTGTCTATCGAACAATACTAGTCTAGAAGTAAAATCAAAATTTTCCTCGGAAAGAAAGCTAAGATTTAAAAATAAATGTTTGGTGGTGGTAGGCTTAAACCTCCACGCACAGGAACAAAAATAGGTGCACTGTGTATGGAGGTTTAAACCACTGGTAGAATTACTGCTTCAATCACTGTTGTCATTGACTAGTAGATAACAGCATTGCTAATTCAGAATTTTTTTTTTTGTTATGATCTTTGGTAAAAAGCCACTGTAAATGGACAATGTCCTTATCTTTCCATATAGCATAAGAAAATTGCAAATATTCATTGGCCTATTAAGAAACCATTGGGAAAATGGTTCAGAGATGGCTAGGTATGGAGTGTACTGTCAGGGTCTCCAGCGGCACAGCAGCTCTGCTCGTGCCTGGGGCCATCAGCAGACAGAGGCATCGGCAGAGCTCCTGGAGGTCAGTGCACACTGAATTGTTAAAAATCTGGTAGGCAAAGAAAGGCTTGCTAATTGCCAAGGGCTCTGTAACCCAATAGGGTTACAGACTTCCCTCACACAGTTTTCTCAAAATACTTGATCTGACTGCTGCTTTTCCTGATTATTAAGCACAGACAGGTGGTGATGTGGAAGCTCTGACTGAAATCAGCCTGGAAGTTTCCAGCTGCCCTGTTCAGGGCTGCAAAAGGCTGCTCTTCAAGTGGTTTTCTGCATCATGTTTTCCCCCTTCTTTTCAGATGGAAAATTTTGAGCAATCCAAAAATAAGATGATGAAAGCCAAACACAGACGTGGTAGTGGAGACATTTAAGGACTGTAACCATAATATTCAGCATTCAGTTTCTAGACAATTTCTGCTGAAATATTCTTCTGTTCTTTAGTGTATAGAAAGTTACTTGTTGTTAGCATGTACATCTGTATATACACATTTTGATTATCATAAATACAAGTTTGTTTTCCTTTATGTAGCCTTTGTAAATGCTCACTTGCTACATGTTCTGAGAATTACGAATAAGAAAATAAATGTACCAAAGGACTTATGTAAGAAGTTTGAACTTTCAGCCACTTCTAACAAGTTACTTACTAGGGCAGACCTGCTCCTACACTATACACATTGAAAAGTTTACTTTCTTGATTTCAGATCAGAAAAATATTTAGGATAGCAATAATAATTCACATATTCCTCCAAGATCAGCTGGAACATAAAACAAACCAAAAAAAAAAAAGTCAAAAGGCTTCTCTCAGATGCTTGAAACGTAAACCCCTTACAAGCTCAACTCTTCCGAACCCACCAACGCCCAGTGTTGCGATAATCTCAAGGTTCTGGAAGGGGGATGAGGAGGAAAATCTGGCCACCTTCTCCTTCAGCTGAATCATCTCCAGAGAGACGGCTTTGGACAGCTTCCAGTTAGACATGGACCGCCTGCACAAGAGAAGGGAAGCGTTATGCACATGCCCAGGGTGGTACTCTCGCAGGGGCCATTGCTTTCTGATTCTCCATTCTCGGGGATCTTACTTCTGCCTGCCACACTGGCTAGAGTTGCCTCAACAGCTGTATCACCTTTGATACTGTAGAGCCAGATGCAGGCACATCTGGTGAGAAAAACAGTGTAATATACCGTACACACAGCAGAAAATAGTCAAAAGTAAATTAAAATGTATCTCAGTGCATTGTCTAATATACACCTCAGAAAGGGAGGCGATGCAAAGTAATAAAAGCAGAGTCATTTCCATCACAGCACAAACCAGAAAGGACCACACTGGCAACCTCTGCCAGAATTTGCTACTTTTATTCAGTTTTGGAGTTGTCCATCATTTACCCAGATTAACTGCTGTATAAAACATAAAAAGCATATTTCTTATTTTATGTTAATATACTGTTTAGAAATATCTGCTTTTCTTTTTTAATTAAGGCATACTTCTCTGAGTTGTATATTTGTAAGTTGTGAGTGGGAAAGGCATTTGGCATACATTGCTAATGTATTCTTTGCAAAAAAAAATGTAATAGGTATTGGTCAGATGCATCGACTCAAATGTTACTCTTCTAGAAATTTTGATGATGCAGCTTTGATAGCACTATCTGGTGAGCATGTGTTTATGCCCTCACTCAAAAATACTTTAAGGGCCAGGAGTGTAGTTCAGTGTAGAGCACTTGCCTAGCAGTGCAAGGCCCTGAGGGCAAACCCAAGGTGTATAAAAGATAAAGATGCAAATTAAAATTTTTAGCAAATAGGGGCTTCAGAGATAGCTCAGCAATCTAAGCACCTGCCTGGCAAACTCAAAGACCAAGTTCGATCCCCAGTACCACATGCTGTACAAGCTGCAGAGTGAAACACTGCACCGAAAATTTTAGCCAATGATTTTCCCTTAAAATAGATTTTATGTTAAAGTACAGCTCTACACACACACACACGCACACACATACGCACACATGCACATATACACCTGTCCCTAGGTGGTAGCTCCCTCACATTTTGAAAAAGTCTCCTCATCACCCTACTCTACTCAAGTATTAGTGCACTTTTAGGCTAAGTTACCAATGTTTTCTCCCTAAGATTCCTATTTATCACCCAAATTTGCTACTTATAGTCTTAATAATCTGTGTTCTGGTGTTAAGTAGTGTCTTTTTGTGAAAAACTGTTACAAGTTTCTACAGGCAATCATACCCCTGTATATCCTCCTTTATCTGCTGCACAAAGTCAAATCTGTGCAGAAAATTATTCTCCCACTTACTTCGCATGTCTTTTTTCATCATCACGGTTCAGGTTTGCCACATACCCCTCAAGGTATTTTTGGAGCTCTTCAAATGTCCCAACAGTTTGGTTGAACGTTCTAAATAAAATAAAATTAAATTAAATGAGATGTTCTACATTGATAGGCACTAAGGCAACTTGACATTCTTCTTAAACTCATAAGTCGCTACCCATATGGTTGCTAATGGGTTTGTACATTGTTTCTCAATAATTTATGGACAATAAATGTTGCTATAATATGTCATTACTGAAAGCCCTATCATTGAACATTTGTGGAAAGGCAAAGGAAACTATTAGTAAGAAAACCTTGTCTGCAGTCATCTGGCTCGCAATTCTGTCTTACCAATAATTACTCATTCTGTTTTAAAGACAGTGGAAAGAGTACACACAATCTGCCCACTGAATCAACAAGTCTGAGCAGTTATATATTCTTCTGACATTGCTTAATTAAATTAAACTATTTATTTTGAAGATCAAAGATGAAATTTATTTCCTCTTTCTCTCTGAGCGCTCTCCACATTTCACATTCTTTGGTAATTAAATCCATTTTTTATCCTTAACACAGAGTTCTTTCGGAGCCACAGTCAATATTTTCCGTCACCCTCACTCACTCATCATAGATCATGGAGCTGCTGTGTGCCTGATCTAATCTAATCTCCCATCCCAGTCCATTGCATGAGAATTTCTACACACTCCACTGCCCAGGAGAAAAATGAATTCCATTCCTCCCCAGTGAAAAGATAATTACTTCGATTGTACTTCCCCATACGTTCTTCTAACAACCTTCCTTGATCTGTGCTTCAGTGTGCTTCTTTTCCCTACTGAAAAATAATGTCCTTGAAAGCATAGACCATGCTGTAACTATTTGGGCACCATTTTTAAGCACCTGGGACATAGTCAAATGAAAAGAATCAAAATTTACCTCAGAATACCCAAAGCTAGTAAGCCAGTGCCACCTGGCTAATGTACCTTCCCAATTCTCTGCCTCTACACCCACGTGCCTGACAGCCTACCCATCTCTGCATTATTCTGCATGTATTGCACAGTAGGTAGAGCCTTTGAATTGTGCTCTGTACTCTTTCTTGTTCTGTCCTCTGGACAGACCTGTGTTGTCTGTACAGTAGTGACACATAAAACATTTCCAGGGAAATTCTAATCTCCATAACAGCTGAAATTTTCAAATAGAAAAGAAATGTGTATTCCATCCTTCACCATTGTTCTGCTTGCTGCTAAGCTAACTGAAGCACTGTTGTCAACAATCTTATTTTTTAATATGAGTGACACTCGTACCACAGGTCCCTAGGTACTGCATGCTAACTAATCTTAAAGCCAAATTGCAACAGCTACAACATTCCAGCTGCAACGTTTAAACAGCCTGTGTTCATTCAGCTGCTAGAGCCCCAAGGGTTACTAATCAGCTCCTTTGAGACTTGTACAAACAATCGAACAAGAACGGATTTGTCACCAATAACAACCACTTACTGCTTGCTTAGAACCTTTACAACAATATTATGACACATAGTCTATCAAATTTTTCAAAAATAGAAAATATTAGCAAGGCTTGGTAGTGCACACCAGTAATCCTAGCACAGGGAAGCTGAGGCAATAAGATTACCCTAAGTCCAAGACCAGCCTTGGCTACAAAGCAAGTTCAAGATTGAAATATATAGTGAGACCCGGTTTCAAAAAAACAAAAAAGAAAAGAAAAGAAACCTAAAGAAATATAACTCTAGTTTTCCTTCTTACAGTACAGTCATTTTAAAGACACTTCTACCCATTTAAACAACCAGTGGTACATGCATGACTGGCCCACTGGACAGCCTGAACCACCCCAGTGGTCAGCTAGTTAGCAACAGACATTGGAATTCAAATCAGAGTCTCTAGGCAGCAAGGGATGCACATTATGCCCCGTTGTGAATGTGTTAAGCACTTGCTAAAATCATAAGCTAGGAAAGAGGAGCTAAGAGCCTGCAGCTCTGCAGTCCCCACACTACACTGCAAGGACAGCAGCCTCTGCTGAGCCACCGTCAGGCAGTCCCTTCCCACATGCAGGTGCTCGCCCCAAGCGGCGGTGCGCGAGCCACACGTCTCTCCATTCTCAAAGCTTATGAGGAGAGGAGGAAGACAGATGCTAAACAGCACAACTAGAGTGACAATAGTGGTGCAATTAGAGTATGCAGCATGCCACAGCAACATTTTTCAGGATTTTAATCTTGTCTAGTTTAAGTCATAGTTTAGATGATCATGCCACTTATCATGCAATCTGGAATCTTCTTTGGAGATGACAAGGATAAATATGCTTCCTAACAGTTCCAGGAAAGCCGGGATGTACATTAACTCAGACAAATGTAACTCAGTATATCTGACCTGCAGAATAAATCTAGGAAACATGTTAACCTGTTATTCTGCTATATATATATATATATATATATATATATATA
>NDGM010758639.1:0-13045 GCA_002564305.1 Octomys mimax
ATAGTAGTGGGTTATCCACAGAAGTTGTTGACTAGAGCCTTTTACAGCTCAGTATATTAATATTTCAGATGAATCTTTAAGGTAGCACAATAAGTGAATAAACCAGTTGGAGAGGATAGATGCTGTATGATTCTACTTATATGAGGTACTAGGTGAAACTGATATCATAGAGACAAATGGTAGAATAGTAGTTTACCCAGGACTGGGAGAGTGGGGAGTGGAGAATTATTGTTCAGTGGGGACAGAGGTTCAGTTTTACAAGATTATGAGAGCTTTGCAGATGGATCCCAGCTGTGATAGCATGATAATGTGAATATACTTGATGTTACTGAACTGTACAGCTAACAATACTTAACAGAGTTAATTTTATATTATGTGTATTTTACCATAATAAAAATTTTGAAAAATATGTAGACAATTTCATCACTAATAATCTGGAAACAGGTACATCCTTGCATAAACACTGACAACAACATATCTTTCAACACCAAACTCAGTGTCTCCCGTTACTTTTCTCTCATTGTTGGGACAGAATACCTGACACCCAAAATGAAGGAAGGAAAGGTTTATTTAGCTCACAGTTTCGGAGGTTTCACTCCGTACTCAGCTGGCTCCAAGGCAGAGCGGCACACGGAAGAGGGCAGCAGTTCAGGGGGGTGGGGGTAGAAGACAGCAAAACAGCAAGAGCGAATGGGAGGAGCCGCAGAGAGCAAGCCCCTCTCCCTCCCTTCCTCAGGCTGCCTGCTCTGGGGTGAGTGTAGTATGCACACCCATGACCCCAGCATCGGGCCATGGATCAACCCAAAGCTTCAGAAGCCCACCCCATGCCTGTAGGAGGCTTTGGGGGACATCTAGACACAAACCATAACACTCACCTTCAGCATTCGTGATACTATTTTTTAAGTAATATCCATCAATATCAATTTCCCTACGTCATTTATCATATTTAAAAAAAATCTTACATATTTCTTTAATGAAAGTCTTTGAATCATAAGATAACCAAAGGTAATATAAATACATGGATGGTCAAAAGGAAAAATGAAACGTCAGTGGAATATGTACTGGTTCCTAAGCATGCACACGAGGCTGAGGCTAACCAAACTCTCGCTCGCAACTGCCAGCCCTGAATCTATCCACTATGCTCCCAGTAGCACTCAGCATGGCCACACTTCATGTTTTGATTATTGGTTTTCCTATTGCTTCCTGCTGCTTCCTGCAGTAATCTATTAAATCTCCCTCTAGGCTTATTATTTTGTTTCCCTTCTGTTCTCATTCCCCATTTGTTTTTGCTTTGCGTTCACGCAGTTATAAGCATTCTGCTTCTCACTTGAGCCACCGGCAAGAAACGATAATACACATTCATCTCCACACTGCCCATTCTGGATGCTCTTCCCAACAAGATCACAGAAGTCCTGAAGTCTAGCACTCTCTGGGGCTTTTATATAACTGAAGATGTCATAGGTGAAGAGGTTTGGACAAGACTATTATGGCCACATGGTGACTGAATTGGGACTAAAACAAGTCTCTTAACTCCCTATTTATGGCAATAAATGTGGTTAGAACTGTTAAATATTCTAATAGTCATTTTCTTCCACCCATAGATAGAGATTCCTAGGACTCCTCCAGGCTTTTAATGTCTCTCAGTAACCCGCAATGACCTGTTATCAACTCTTCCAAACTTTGTGTGCCTTTCTTCCATAGCTTGGAAGAATCTGGGCCACAGCTGGAGGCATCTGAGTGGGAAGTTGTGTGGGGTTTGGCAGCTGCAGAGCCCTGGATCAGCCCTGACAGTGGCACAGTCTGCCTTTTGCCTATATATTCATATTTATATTTAATTACTGTTTTGAAAATTTGGTGGTTTTAAATCATTTGCCAATGACATTTTAAAATTCCTTTTCCTTTAATTTTATCCTTCTAATGCAGCAACTCAGTACCACTTGTTAAGGTTCAAAGACAGAAAAAATTACCAATGCTCATTGTAGGAAATGGTACAATGGACCCCTCAGCTTCCTCCCTTAGATGATGCCTAACACCAAGGAAGAATGGCAAAATGAGAAAAGAGCATTTCGAAATCCAACACACAGGACTCAAGGGTCGAATGGGAAGCTGGGGGGTGGAATTAGGAGTGGGACATGTTACCTTTTAGACAGATGGACAAGAGGGATTCAAAAGGGTACAGAGGGAGGTGGGAGGAGTTACTGGGGAAGTTTTAGAGTCACTGACCCTGCACCTTACACCAGACTCCACAAGAGGCTGTCAAGGACAGGAGAGCCAATGAGATACATCTGGAATAATAACAAAGAAGAAATCCTCTACCTGTTAGACCAGGAGAGTGCTAGGAAGGTTCCTGGATAGAACACATGAAGCTCTGAATTCTAGGAGAGCTTCATTCTAAAGAGACTTACACGGGACACACAGTGCCATAACATCACTGTGAATAGTTGTCATTTTTCTTCCTAGAACAGAGAAGAGTCAGGGATGGGACTCCTCTCTCCCTCTCTGGATTTCTTCCGGACAGCATCCCTCCCCCTTCCTCTCCTTTTGACATGACCATCTTTACTGCACACATGCTCTGCCCACACTATGTTGTTTATTGGTTTATTCAACAAATATTGAATGTCTCTTAAATGCTACATATAGACTACACATGGGGGTTCTGAGATAATATATGGCAGCTTTTACCTAATTTGCCACAGCTCAGCCTATAGGACACCTGCGAAGGCCAGTTGCTACATACTATAGAGAGAGAAAACAACTCCAATGGGGACAAGAAGATAGGACTGTGAGCAGATGGGGGCAATTCATATATGAGGGTACTTTTAAGCTGTGTACGACAAGGAAATTGAAAATTTTCAGGAAGATGAAATGGACTTAAAATCCTTAAGTTCAAAAGGCAGAGTAGAAAGCGAAAGTCCAAAAATTGCAAGCCCTGTGATTTCATTTATATTCTAAAAAGAGAGGCTTTAAACTCATTTCAGATGTGCTGTTACTTCAGAAGTTCTTAATCACTTTTCATTGACCACATGCTAAAATTGTGTTAGATTTTAGGACTATAGCATTTCCAATGTTTTCAGACATTATAAAAAATTAATTTGCTTATTATTGAACAGGGCCCTATTTGGTTTCCAACCTTGTTTAGAAGCTAGAAATCAGAATAACTCTTAACTTCCACCAGTGAGATTCCTGTTTCCAAGGATCTTTTAGAATATATTACAAGGAGCTATCCAACTACATGCAGACTACCAACTTCCAAATCTAGTTCCTAGCTTCCATGCTAAGTTTTCTAAAACTATTACAGTACCAACTGCAATCACAAAACATCTGGGCAGCTATTTGACTTTTACTTATGTTTATATGCAAATGTGTAGTGGATGCAGGTATGGTAGACAGAGCATGCTACAGGAGAGCTTAAAGTACTTCCACCTGTGATTAGGAGCTTAGAGGTCATCATATCCTCAAGAGACAATTGCCCCACTCATCCTTGTCTGAGGATTTTATTTTTTTACGAAGCTTCTAAACAATGACCATGGATATTTTGATTCCAACGAGTACCACTGGTCTTTCCTCTATTTGTGTCTTCTGTTGGCTACATTGTTTATCAAATCTAGAATATTTTTCACAGGCAAATGATGCTTTCTACAAAGGTAAGAGCTTCCTTAAAAGTAAAAGTCATTAAACTGCAGAACTGAAGGACACTAGACTCCATAGAGACAGTGACTGGGCAATAGGCAACTGTGTGTCATAACTAAGTAGGGTGAAGAGGGGTCCAGGAAGCTGGGAGGAAAAATGTCCTCATGTGCATTCTCTGGGCAGACTTGCCAGGGAGCATCCAGGGACTTAGGTGATTTCTCAGTCTTCTAAGAAGTAATTACTGTGAGAAGTGGGAGAGCCTCTCTTCTCAAAAGAAAAGAAAATTTGAAGATAGGGAAAAGGATGGACAAAGCTTGTTATGAAGCAAAATGGGAAAGTGTATCACTCCAAACAAGGAAACAACAACAAAAATGTTCAAGGGTCCCAATGCACCCAAGGGGCCTTCTTTAGCCTTCTTTTTGTTCTACTCTGAATATCAAAGCTAAATCAAAGGAGAACATCCTAGCTTGTCCACTGATGGTGAGGCCAAGAAACTGGAGGGTGTAGGAAGATGGTGCTGCAGGGGATGAGCACCTTATGAAAAGAATGCTGAACAGCTGAAGGAGAAACATGAAAATGATATTGCTGCTTACCCACTAAAAGGAAACTGACAAGACTAAAAGAAGCCAGCCAAAGGAGGAAGACTCTGAAGAAGAAGATGATGATTGTCTTAGTTACTTTTCTCATTGTTGAGACAAAATAGCTAGCACCAAAGTTAGAGGAGAGTTATTTGGCTCACAGTGTGTAGAGGTTTCTGTCCACAGTCGGCTAGCTCCAAGGCAAGGTAAATGGCAGAGGTGAATCACAGAGGAGAAATAATTCATGGTGTGGCAGAGCATGAAAGCAGCAGCAGCAAGCCCGCCTTCCCTCTTTTCTTCGTATTCCCTCCAGGCTGTGAGCCTATTACTTGGTCCCATTACACCCAGGGTGAGCCTTCCATTACTTACACCCTTAACCCCGGCTTCACATTGTTAATTCATGTTCACACACCCTAATCCAGCCACCTTGGAAACTCCCCACTAATGACTGCACAAGGCTTTGGGGGGGAAATCTAGATATGAGCCATAACAACTATGATGAATGATTTGCTCCTTCTACAACTTTCTGTGTGTATTTAAAGCATTTAACCCACCTGTATACAGTTCACTCCTTTTAAAGAAAAAACTGAAATGCAAACCTGTGTAAAGATTTTTTTTAGGAGCAACCCAGGTCTCCCTTCTCTCCCTCTCTGGGACAGAAGCTTTCCTTCCCCCAATAAATATATTCTGCTCTGAAAAAAAATTTTTAAAAGTGTACACCATAGTTAACACATTGCTGTGAGTTCAGACAACCCCACCTTAATGGTATTTTCTGTAGCCTTGTACAGTGTGGGGTCTGTAAAATGAAATGGAACTTTAAATCAGGTTCTTATTGGAATATAGCAAAAAAATTAGTTATGTATGTGGACGGTACTTTTTTCACCGCCAGTTGTCTTTGATGCTGTTTATATGAAATAAATTATTGTTCTGTTAATTCAATGTCATGTGTAATTTCAAAATTACAAGAAAACTAAAGCTTTTCTGTTGGTATTCTCAATGTTCTCATGTAAATACTATTAGCTTAATCTTGAAAGCAGCCTGTATATCCAGAGGAATGGATAGAGAGAATGTGGCATGTTTACACAATGGAATATCACTCTGCCATGAAGGATCAACTTGAGTCATTTGTAAGAAAATGGGTACACCTTGAAAACACAATATTAAATGAAATAAGTCAGATAACAAAGCTCAAATATCACCCAAAATATAAATAAAGAGAAAAATAAAGGACAGACCATAAGAAAAAGGAAGATAGATCATTCACAAAAGAAAAGGGGACTGGTCCAGGAAGATAGCTCAGTAGAATAAGTGCCTGCCTGGCAAATGCATGGTCCTGAGTTCAGTACCTGGTACCACAAAAAGAGGGGGACCAAGCGACAGAGAGAAAGGAGATGGACAGTAGGGGAAGCAAAAACAACCAAGATGTGTTATGTCAGTGTACCAACTCCCTGCAAGACATGTAATCATTATGTATTACAAACATGTGTTCATAAAAATTGAAAACAAAGAAACAACAAAATACATATACACAACCCAGCAATTCCACTCCAAGGGAAATAAGAATATATATTCATGCATACAAAGTTAAACAAAAGAACAAGAACTGATGTACAGAGCATTTACCACTAATTTCAAAAGGCTGTGATTCCCAAGTTGACTGAATGCTATTCAGAGGTCAACAATCTGAAGATACTGCAAAAACATACTGTGTAATGAGTTATTAATATGTGAGCCTTTATGATCACATTCATTAGTAACAACTAATGTTTTTGGTACAAGAGGAAAACATACCATTTCAAAAATAAATGTAGTCAAATATAATACCCAAGGGAAAGAGAGAAAGAGCAATACTGTATGATAGTGGAAAACTATAATATTCTTTTTAATTCTCAGTTAATGAAAATAAAAGTGAATGTCATAAATGGTTATTTTAATTGGAGCCTACAACAAGGTCATTAAAAATAGTCAACTTTTCAGAAAGACTTCTGCGGCATCCAATGAACACAAGGAACAAGTACAATTTTGGCTCATATAATTCAACCTACCTTTGGATCTAACAAATAATTTATTCAATGATTTCCATTTTGTAAAAGATTTACTTAAGAATCACACTGAAAGTATAAATAAAACGTAAAGGTCTTAGGCGCCCAAAGAGACAAATTAATGATATTTCAATTCATTAAATCAGTATTTGCACACAGCACAATACTTCTAGATTGCTAATTAATAGCATTCTAAAATTTCTGGAATTGATGGAAATGCTCACAATGAAATTTAATCTGTTGCTTTATGAATATTACTGTGGACTTAACATGAACCACAACACAGTGGAGCCACTGTAGACACTGTTCAATCTGCTTTAGCAGGGCTCACAAATAGCCACAAACTGCCCCATCTCCCTTCCAACCTGAGCACGGATGACTCAGGATGTGGCCTATAGCATCCGCGATCAAAAGCAGAACAAGCGATAACACATCAGACCCACTTTGGCCTATAAAAGTCATTTTCCAGAAAATTTATTGCAAAAATGAATCAACATAATAAAAGGTATTTTTTACTGTTCTCTCACCTCCTCACTTCCAAAATTTGAACTCGAACAGTCTCTCTCCTAATCGCATTGCTCGCAGTCACAAATATCTTCATGAGGATGTTCTGACAAGAAGCTTCTCAGGACATCTCAAAATATTACAATGAACACAAAGAGGGCAAATTTCTTTTCTTCAACCAGATTTGCTAAACCCAGGAAATGAGTTTGATTTTCAAAATTACTACCCAGAATCACGCATTAATTTAATTACTCTCAGTGATTAAAATGAGATGAATTTCAAGTTCTTTTTCACACTGGAAGTACATTCCAGAGAAGAAATGGCACCTCACTGGGAAAAAGACATTTGACTGAGGAAAGGACCTCACGACTCATGTGGGGAAGCAGAACTAGAAGACACACTTCCCAGTGCTTCCGCACACAACACGTCATCAATTTAACATAGTAAAACATGTGATGGGATAATCTTCCCAAACAATGCACTTATCCCAGTACACAGGATGCCTCTCACAGGGCTGCAAAGAACATCTCCTAGCCAGCCTGCCAGAAGCAAGAAGGGCTGCACCACTGCTAGAGAGCCACGCAATTTCACATTTCTCCAAAGAAAGAAAGCACCAGGCCACAGTAATGATATTAGAAAAAAGTAGGACCAATGGGCTCTCTTAGCCAAGATGCTGCTAATGGAAAAAATCTGTGTATCTATGTTCCCACTAGTTAGTCACAGTCTCTTAATTAGCCACTTATTAATTTAGCAACTATATTCTGAGCCCGATAGTCTGTAAGTTAGACTTTAGTACAAAAAGGAGCAGCAAGAGAGGCACTAGAAGAAGGAGGCTGGGATACATCTTGGTTGTTTGTGGATTCCATGCCACAAACTTAGACTTTTATAAGAACAAAGAGAAATGGAAGGGTTTTAAGCAATAGAATGATACCATCAGATTTTTATTTTAGAAATATGGCCATTGGATGTTAAATTGGATGGACTTAGGAGTAGATGCCTGGGAATTAGTTTAAGAACAGACTGCAATAACATAGGAAATGAATGTTGATGGCCAGAAGGCAGCCATAGGGGTAGAATGGGAGAGAAGAAAACAGAAGCAAGGAAAACAGAGGCAAAATAATGTCGGGGAGGTGGCTGGGAAATGATGCTTTCAGTTCTTAACAGGTTGAGTGTGAGGTCAACATGAGTCCCCTAGAGACAATCTGCACACAGCAGTGAGATGTCTGTCTAGGCCTCAGAGGCATCTGAGGTGAATGTAAATTTGGGTGACAGCTCCATGTAAATGATTTAGATCCCAGGAATGGCAAAAAGAGCACAGATGAAAAGCACAGAGTAGACAATACAAAAAGCAAAGAACTTCACATAAGAGCAGCAGTGCTGTAGACATGGGCACACGGGGGGAGAGTAGGTGCAGGGGAAGAGGAAGGAGTAGAAGCTATGAGATCGAGTGTGCTAGAGGCTGAAGACAAAAATGGTAAGAGCATGGTCAATGCTGGCAACTGCTGCCAACTTGTCAGCCAAGATAAAGTCAGAAAACAGCAGTGGGATTTAACCAAAAGTTGGTGGGAGGTGAGGTGGGGACCTTAAAACTGTAAACTCTCAACTGGATTCTGTTAGGAGGCATCCAGGGAACAAGGGAATGGAAACATTTTCATGAATACTATCAACTTCTGGAAGTTCATACTCATGAAAACAAGAAAGTCTGGGGTAGGACACCAGATCATACGACTTGGGATGAACCTCCAAGTGGGCGGGCATTTGCAAGGAAGTCAAGAGCCATAGAGCAAGATTGTTTTGGACACTGAAGTTACTCAAGATTGAGTGGGGAAGGGACAGGGGTCAGATATTAAAGCCTTTATTTCCTATCTGGGAGATGAAGAGGGACAGGGATTGGTTAACCAGTTTCATAATGAAGCAGCAGGAGCATCACAAGAGCACTGATAAGAGAAAGAGGAATAGATGCTAATGGCAAAATGCACAGGGAGAACAAAAATCTTCATTCATTCATTCATTCATTCACTCATTCATTCATTTATTCACTTTTTCTTGCCTACCTGCTCATTCTGGGGCTGTGATAGCTGCTGGGAAAATTCTAGGGAACTAATCACTCATGCTGGGATGAAGAAGGGTGAGGTGTCCATTGAAAGCCAGGGGTAAAAATGCCTTCTACAAAAAGGACTAAAATCATCCTGGAAAGCTAGCCTAAACATGACCATTTAAATATAACTGGTTATATTTTATTACAATGTCAGTAGCAGTAAATGGAATTTTCAAATAGTTTTACAGGAATTGGTAGTTCAGGAAGATGCCCTCCAAATATATGATTTCCAGAATATAAACATTTATTATGCCATGTCAGTGAGGTAGGTGCTGAGCGTTCCACTCAATATAGTCATATAATAATCTTTTTTATTAATTTAATTATAACTACCCTCATTTCCTCTATTCTTTAGATCCTCCATCTCTAAGAGCAGCTGTCACTTGTATAGTTCAAGCAACTGTCTCTTTACACTAGTGGAATATGATAGTAAAATGTCCCCTCTTGATGGGAATTTCCAGAACTAGCACAATGTCAAATCCATTTAAATACCAGAGATTTTTTTTTCTCCCTCAGATTGGTTTTAGCACACACAGTACATGCTCAGCTTAGAGGTGATTGGCAAAAAAGAAAAAATTAGTAGGAAGGAAGCTGAAGTACTGATGGAATAATGGGAATTATTGGAAATAGGTATTAGGCAGGATTTCCAACCAGACTGTGGTTAGACGCATCATAAACAATGCTTTTTTTCCTCCAAAGTTCATCTGTCACCTGGGGCCCATCAGGAGGTAATTTCAATTTTGTACTTGGCTCAACTTTCCAGTTTCCTGTGCAGGTCATAATCAAACATACCATGAAGGCGGTGCCAGAATTGTCATACTGAAACTTCCAGCAATCTGTGCTTCGCTTCCCTCCACTCCTCCCAGTTTCAGCAGCGCCAATTTTGGCCTTTATTCCAGGCAATCTAACCCATTATTTTAATACTTTGCTAAGGCAGGAATGGCTCAAGACTGCCCCTGGGACAAATGGTCAAGGACTAGTTCCTCTCCATCACTCCTAAAACCTGGCTTGGAGGCTGGACGGCGATAATGATGAATCCAGCAGTCAGTTCTCAGTCCTCCTGGCTTCTTGGAAGGGTTTCAGGAGTAAAGCTCCCCTGTCTTCCTGAAAGTCCTCATGTATGTGATCTTCAGGATGCCAGCCTCACCCACAATTCTGCTTCTCTCCAGATTAGTTCTTCTGGAACCCTCTTCTTCTGGACTTCCCAGACCACAGGCTTCCCCCATCCCTTCTCTCTTCCTTCATCTCTACACTTACAGCTGAGGCCTCCTTCTCTAGTGAGATTGCGTTAAATGCATCTACATAGCAAGGAAGTCCTTGTGAGCATCTCCAGCCCTGGTCTCTTCTGAAAGCTCCAGGAATATAGCCACAGCCAAACACAATATCTCTCAAACAGAACTCCTACGCATCCTCCCCAAATCTGATCCTCCTCATTCCCCTATCAGTAATAACACAATAGCATTATTTTGGCAAAACTTTACATCAATCCTTAACTCTATCATGTGCTGGCTCTGCATGTTCAGCCCATGGCCTTCCAGAACACCTGCTAGAAAGTACTTACAAACACAACCTCTGATACAGAAGTTGCAGGGGGTGAAATAAGCATCTAAATGTGCTGCTTTAGCTTAATGAACTACTTGAACAGATTTTTATTTCCCCTGCTTGGATTTGTAGGCTTGAATATGTACAGCACTGGAACCACAGAAATTGAAAATGAATAGAAAGCCAGTTCCAAAACAGAAAGGAAGGAGGGTGAGATAGAAAACACAAAGGAGAGAGAAAGGGAGGAAATTTCACTAAAGTAACTTCAGGTATAGCTGAATCCAAGATTTTTAAAGAACATTACTAGAATATAATGCTAAATGAACCCCTACCACACTTTTGTTTTTTATGAAAGCTATATTCTATCCTCTCACAGATATGTTTCAAAGGATTCCAGGATTATATTGATCAGTAGCTCCACAGAAAGAGGCTTCTGGGCCGGGGAGATACCACATGCTGCATAGTGAGACCTTGTACCAAATAAATAAATAAATAAATAAATGTTCTATAAAAAAAGAGGCTTTCTCCTCCCAGCAGCCTTATATTAATTCCAGGAATGACTCAGGTTGCCCTCTTCATGCTTTCTGTCAAACTAAAAAGAGGTCAGGAAAGCCATAGTTCATCAAGTAACTCAAAACTTGCTGAACCTATCTTTTATCCCAAGCACAAAATGAGATGTTGTTCATCTGAACCTGAACAAAACTTTCACACCCACCAAAAACCTGTGGATAGCAATGTCGATGAGGTAAAGACTGTCTTCCTACTGTGTCTCCTCCAGCCCAGATGTGAGTGGAACTTCTATACTCAAAACACAAGACAAATCCATCCAACATGTGATCCACATACCACATAAGAGGAGCCCCTCATACCAGTCCCATGTGACATCTGGTGAAAATAAAGACCAACAGTAAATTGATGAGATTTTCAGCACACATTTCTTTACCTACATTTCCCTTGGTGTCATGTAGGATTATGATTCTGAAGGCCACTTATCCACTGATGACCTCAGATCATTTCCCCAGTCTGCCCTCCCAATGGCTGCATCCAGTCACATGCCTATCAGCCCTGTTTCCATGTTCAAGACCATCTCCAACCTAAGATGCATATAACGAAGCCCCTGCACTTCTGGGACTCTAATCTTTTCTCAGTTTCCCCTGTTTAGAAGGTGGTGACGCCATTTCACCATCCATTTCAGATCTCTTAAAAACAGCCTTGAATTCATCTTTAACTCTTTGCTTTCTTAACTGACATCCAGTACTTCAGCCATTCACATTAGTTATGCTTCAAAATCTAGCCACAGATGATCCCTGGGAGTCACTCCTATGACCTGATCCCAATCATCAGCAAACATCAAATAGTCTTTCCCTTCCCTACCCACTCTGGCCTTTACTGCAGGCCAGTTATTAATATAGCAGCCACAGTAGCCCTAGAAACACAAATATAAGATCATGCCTTACATGATCCCTTCTGCTCCTGCCTGTTCTACAACATGCCCATCTCACATGTAGAGAAAGCCAGAGAAAAAGACACATGCATTCTGGTCCACAGAGCCTTTTTGAGCCCGTCTCCTATTTCTTGGTTTCTTGTGCATTCTGCTGAAGGCACTATTGTTTCTCATACACAGCTGACATGCTCCCACTAAAGGTTTTTACCTTTTTGTCGTTCTATTTGTTTGTTTGGGGTACCAGAAATTGAACTCAGAACCTCATGATTTCCAGGAAGGCACTGCACTGCTGAGACTAAAGGCTTCTGGACTAGCAATTTCTTCCATCTGGAAAGTTCTCCTGCACATAGCTCTATTTCTTAAGTTTTAAAGACATCTCATGTATCCCCACTTAACAAAGAAGAGAACTACAGGCCAATCTCACTCATGAACATGGATGCAAATATCCTCAATAAAATTTTAGCAAATAGAATGCAACAAATCATCAGGAAGATTATATGCCATGACCAGGTGGGATTCATCCCAGGGATACAGGGTTGGTTCAACATACGAAAATCTAAAAATATAATATATAGCACCAAAAGAGCCAAAATCTAAAAACTACATGATCATCTCAATAGACAGAAAAAGCTTCCAATATAGCCCAACACTGATTCATGAGAAAAACCAACAGAGAAATGGAAAAGATGGCCTATACCTCAATCTGATAAAAGCCATCTATGATAAACCAACAGCCAACATCATTCTAAATGGACAAAAACTGAAAACTTTCACTTTAAAATCAGGTACAAGATGTCCACTATCACTAGTCCTATTCAATATTGTTCTGGAAACACTAGCAAGAGCCATTAGACAAGAGAGAGCAATAAGAGGAATAAGAATTGGAAAAGGAGAAGTTCAACTATCATTATTCACAAATGTTCATATTTGTAATCTGAGCAACTACAATTGAAGACAGCAGTGTGCAATGTAACAATGACTACTGAATACCTATCATCTTATTTTTTGAAATTGTGTATCATTTCTATCGTCTTATCTATTATTTTTCTATTCTCTTAAAATTTTTTTCCTCTCCCCATTTTATTTTTTTCCCTTGAATAATCACCCCATCTGATGTACAAATGCTTTTATTCCCTATCTTCCCAACAGAATAGAATCCCATGAAAGTAGAGAAACATTTTTATCTCTGTTGTTTACTGCTATAACT
>NDGM010758709.1:0-11905 GCA_002564305.1 Octomys mimax
TTTGGTTTGAAACTGTCTCATTGCTATTTGTTTCTCAATAAAATTATGGGGGGAAAAAAAGAAGATGGCAATGGAAAGAAAAAAAAGTAGAAATAGAGGTCCTGAGACTCCCTGTGCACCCTCACTGCGCAGCCTGAATGAGCCAGTGACTTCTCTTGGAAAGGAAGCTCATAATGAGTGGAAATCCACTCTTACAGGGACACTACTAGGCAAAGTCACTCTTCAAGCTCACAAAGCCCTGGTATGCTTCCAGGTTAGTTTCCTTGCCTAGCAAGGTGTGTGTTTGGTCACAGTGTGACACATTCTCAGACAGGAATCAAGGCCAGGAAGAAAAATGATGCCAAGGGGTTGGAGCACAATGCCCAAACTTCATATCCAACTGTGAAGAAAGCCTGGGGCTGGTTTTGAGGCAAAGCATCCAAGCACTGTGCCTACATCTGCAGTCCAATGCTGTGCCCTGCAGACTAGCAGAGGCAGACAGGCCAGACCGGGCCAGGCCCCTGTTGTTGCCTTCACCCCACCCCATGCTCACTGGCCCATCTAGCACTGCTATGTCTTGTTTCAGTCCTGCCCCCTCTATCCCTCACCAGAGCCCACGATCACCTGAGAACAGCAGTCACTGTTCTCAGCAGAGTGGCCTTGGCCTGCCATCCAGACTATGCTCTGTTCTGCTTCTGTCCAGGCACAGCCCAGTAGCAGGTCTGGCCCAAATCAGGGGAAGGCAGACCGGACTTGGGCATCAGAAGATGAAGTTGGAACAGTGGCAGGTACGGGCACAGTGCAGAGCAACCTGCCCGGTGGATCCTAGAGGTGGGAAACATGCTGATCTTCACCTCAGGGGGACAGGCTTAGGCTGATTATAGACCAAGGGCCAGAGGGAAAGAGAAAGAGGGGGCATGGGAAGCACAGGGGTGGCCCAGCGGGCTCCCCTGCATCGATGCACACACCCTAACAGCACCGAGATGCCAAGAGAGCCTCGGGCAAAGCCACACCCCACCCACACCCGCCGACAGTCCTGGGACCCAGACACTGGAAACCCATCAAGGTTATAAGAGAGGAGCAGCACTGTGGAGACACCAGAGCTGATGCCATCAGCCAGGGGGCCCAAGAGGCCCGCAGTGAGGGCAGAGGCGGCACAGGAAGGCGAGTGTTTGTGTCTTGATTTCCACACCACAAGTCAGGGCATTGCCTCGGGCTTCCTGCTCTGTTCTTAGCCAAACGCACTTCTAGTAGAAGAGCTTTGTCCCTAACAATGCAGGCCACCACAGAGGTCACCTGTTCCTAAAACAATATCTAGGCAGAGAAGGAACCAGAGTGTGAGGACTGAACCCTCTATAAAGCTCTCAAGTAAAACTTTCGTGCATCTCTATGTTCACCACCCATGTGGGGCTCCTCCAAATTCACGTTCACCCAGAACCTGTGAGTGAGACCTTGTTTGGAAATAGATCTTTGCAGATAAGATCAAGTTAAGATGAGGCCAGACTGCACACAATGGGTCCTAATCCAAAACAACTCCTATCTTTACTAAAAGAGGAAGAGTCGCACCCTGGTGTAAGCCAGAGGCAGGGAGAGTGGCACCGGACGGGGGAACCAACCTGCCTCAGTGGATTTTGGACTTCTCATCCCCAGAGCTGCAGGAGAACAGATTCCTTCTCAGTTGGCGGTAATCTGTTTTTCTTCAATCAGATTTTATTGGTACAATTTAAATATGATTTGGTAGTAATCTGTTATAGCAGATGGAGAAAACCATACACCACCCCAAGCCAAGCCTGTGTGACTCCAACTCCCTTCCAGCCATGGTGTCCTGAGCCAATGTGGCCGCACGCCCTCCCACATGTCCCCTGTGATCTTGCCAGGGTGAGCCTCTCAGTCCACAGAGGCCAGGGGCCTGTGCCTGCTCAGAGTCAGAGCAGCCCCTTCCCACCAGCCCTCCGTAGATGTCCCTTCCCATGTAGATCTCGGTGAGCAGCGCCCACTCACAAGGCTGCTCCACGCTGGGCTTGTGTGACACCTGTCACAGCACACCACATCAGGCAGAACACCTCTTTGGCATCCTTCTGCCCCCTAAGCTGCAAACTCCAGAGGAGCAACCTGCACCGCCTCCTCGTCACCAGGTCGCATGCTGGAGGAGGGAGACCGGCAGACAGAGAGGAAGGGAGGGAACATCTCTACTCACTCTCCTGCACTAAACCTCTGGAGACGGTCTCAGGATACACAGGGAACTGTCACCCTTTGAGAGGGGCCACCCATTTGCCTTTGTCCTAAGACATACATGAAAGGGGTAAGAGGAAAAATAAAGCAGGGCAAGATGGAAAGTTTGGAAAATCCCAGCTCCATATGAGTGACTAACTGCCACTTTTAATTATAAAAATGAATGAAATTTCTATAATTTCCAAACACTACTGTTAATCACTACCCTACATGTCACCTCCTCTGAGCTTCACAGCAAGCCTGAGGGTGACACAGGAAACTGAGGTCTGTGGGGTTAGGTCACCATCCATGGTGAAAGGCCACGACTGCATCTGTCACCAGGACTACCTGCTTCCAAAATCAGGGATCACTTCACTTCTCCCGGCTGTGACCGCCCCCGCCCACACCCCCTTGCTCAGCACACAGGTGGCTGCGAGCTCTCCGCATGCAGGGGCCGGGAAGCCACCCCTCCTGAAGGTGAACACGGCTCAGGTCCTTCTATCTGCTGTGACACCACAGTGAGAAGGGACCCAGCAGCCCCGGCTGGAATCTGTGAGATTCATGAAATACCGTTCAGCAGAAAACAGGAGAGAAAACACAAACAGTGCAGCGGCGTCCACATGCCATTACGCAGCAAAGCAAAACAAGACAGATTGTATAAATATTTAACAATGAGAAAGAACTGAACTATATCCAAAGAAACATCTGGGACAATAGATCTAAGGAGGCCATGGTTTCCAGTGGGAAAGTCACTGTGAAGAGATAAACAGCCAGCCGCAGCCCTCAGGTTTCACCCCGTGCAGGTCCACCAGGCGCCCTGGCAAGCCAGCCCTTCAAGCGTTTGCCAGTAACCCAAAAGTTTACTCCATAGCCAAGCAATCTCTTAGTGGCCTAAATCAAATAAACATGCTTTCTTACCATTAAGAGATTTTATTTCTATTTTAAACAACAGAAACTCAATAACAGCATTAATAGCTGACTTGAAATAAAAATCTATACTTTATTTTATTTTTTGTTTCTCTGTTACCTAAAAAGGCAAGAAATGGACTGCTGAATGCGTTAAGGATTTCAGGTTCTGGCATGAGTCCAAAGACTGAGTTTGGGGATTCCAAAGAAAATAAGCTATCTACTTGAGAGTATCGTTTTCATGAAGTTACCTTCGTGACTGACATTTGGAAAGAGCCCATCTTCTCCAGAGCTGATACCACAGGGTGGACGGAGGTTCACAGGACCCCTCCCACTCAGGTCAGTTATCTGCCTGACATTCCTCCACCCCAGGAATGACGGCACAGCCCATTTCCACGTGCTCTGTCCTTGCCCTCTTTTCCAAAGTGTTACAAAAAAGGCCCAGCTGCCTAGGGTGGGTGTAGACTTTCATGCTGACAGCGGGCAGCCACTTTCCCCGTGCACGCCTCCCATCTCAAGGGGCGCCATGTGCTGTCTGTCCTCAGGGACATCCTGAAGGGCCAGGGTCCCTTTTCCCTTCCTGGGTCCTCTCAGGTGACAGTGTGGGCACCCCCGCAGACCTGGCCTCCTCTCTTCTTCCACAGTGAGGTGGTGCCACACGCTGTCCCGGGTGGAGGACCATGTTGCAGGAGCTTCAGTGACATTCTCAGAACGACTGGGCCGCTGTCAGCCAGCAATGAAGCTATGCTCACCTCTCAGCAGCTTCCAAGAGAACTTGGGCCTCTACGTTCACTTAGGAGTCCCCTGCCCATCTGGGAGAGAGAATACCTGTGGGACTTGCACTGGTCAGCCTGTACAGCTGACAGCTGAGCGGACACATGGGTCAGGGAAAGCTACTGGTGCAGATTGAGCCCCATGGTCCAGTGCTGGACCCCAGCTGCTGCCGCCCCCATCCCACCAGGACTCAATAAAGTCTTCATTTTGGCTTTCTCCAAACATTAACGTGCCAAGCACAGAGTCTGGGCAACAGGCCGGGCATGAGGCCTGCAGCTCTAGGGTCCAAGAACTCACAGGAAACGCAAGTGCTCTTGGCCCAGGGAGCACACTCTTGGCAACCTGCACCTTCCACGTATAGATAAACACTGGCCCAGAGTCTTACTGTGAGCAGGACGTTTTACAGAATGTATCTCCCTCATCTTTCTGGGGAACAGAGGAAGCACATTAAAGTCAAAGATGAAACAGTGTGATGAGGTCACAAAGGTGGACTCACCCAGGTGACAGGACAGGAAGTCTCGGGATGCCTTCCCTAGCCATGCCTTCCAAGTTCAACCTGCATCCCGAGGACTCAGGAGGTGAAACACAGACTGCTGGGCCCCCAGAGTGTCCGATTTGGTGGGGCCAGGGTGGGGCTGAGAACCTATATTTCTAGCAAGTTCACAAGTAATGCCCGTGAAGCTGTTCCAGTGACACAGACAGAACCACAGCACTAGAACACAGAGTCTCAGAGCTTTGCTGCCATTTGCCACTCACACGCTCCTCATGCCCAGACACTGCCCTGGTCTACCCTCCATGAACCAGTACCCTCAAGCCTGGCTGGACTGGCTCCTGGCAGCTCAAGGGACTGAGCCTTTATATCTCGATGACCCCAAAGAGGTGCACTGATCATGCAATGACTGTACACAAGCTCTGATTTGCAACAGCTCAGCCTCAGCTGTGGAGCCTGAGCACCTCTCAGTAACCACAAGCTCTATGCCCGTACCTATGAAAGGGTCAGCAGCCCCATTCCGGGGACTGAGATGGGGCCAGATGACCAGTGCTTCTCACCACTCTGTGTGCATCAGAATCACTGAGGAGCCTCGCCAAACACCAGTGCCCAGCCCCTGCCTCTGCAAGTGTATGGTCACCTCTCCCCAGGTGGCTGACGTCTATGTGTAGCCGGCATGTATCAAATGCTCACAAACTTAAGAGAATCGTAACTGTCAATCTCAACGATGAATGGGAAAGAAAGAGCAGCCATCATCCCACAGCCCCTCTCTCCCAGACTTGCGGGGAGAGTCCATATGAAACACAGGATGTGAGTACAGCAGACCCAGCTCGATGGAAGGCCAGTGGCAGGGCTGCCACGCCGGCTGACACTGGCTCCCCTATGGCCTGCTCCCAGGAACCACTGTCTATGCCCAGACCATGCTGGGCCAAAGCCTGTGATCCAAGGCTGAAAGCATCTCTGGACTTTGACAGAGCTCTAGGGAGATAAGAAAACTTAATCACACTGAGATTGGGATGTGTGATTCATGCAAGGGGCTTTCCAACTAAAGGCCTTGGGGACCAACCTGGCTCAGGCTCTCCCCAAATTATCACATAGAAGTTGGGCTGGAGTTGTTGGGAAATGGGGGTTCCTTCATTCACAACAGCTGGGAACTCTTAGAGGAGAAGGGTACGCTTGCCAATCACTAGGCCAACTGCACCCCACACCACCTTTCACAGTCATGCAAAACAGGTACTTGGTGAACCAATGAATAAATGGGTAAGAGGAGCCTGGTACGATAGTGCATTCCTATAAGCACTCTTGAAGGCTGAGGCAGGAGTATTGCAAATTCAAGCCTAGTGTGGGCAACTTAGCGACTATGTAAGAACTTGTATCAAAAAGAAAAAAGAGGGGCCAGGGAGTTGGCTCAGAGGTATAAGTACCTGCCTGGCAAGCACAGGGTCTTGAGTTCAATCCCCGGTGCCACCAAAAAAAAAAAAAAAAAAAAAAAAAAAGAAGAAGAAGAAAAGAAAAGAAAAAAAAGAAAAAAGAGATCTCAACATGCAGCTCAGTGCCAAGGCCCTAGGTCCAACCCCTTGGATTTCCAAAAACAAGAAAGCAAGGAAGGAAAGAACGGAGAGAAGTAGAAAGAGAGTAGGGAGAGAGAGGAAAAGAAAAAGGAAGAGAGGGAGGATCTCAGCCTCTGGTGCCACGCTTTCCTGCTGTTGGACTGCTCTAGTTCAAAGTTATTCTCTAAACTGAACCAAAATGCAGACCCACTTTTCAGAAGGCCAGGAGAGAGCCCGTGAAAACAAACCACAGCAGCTCAATGCTGGGGAAATAGCCAAACGAATCTTGTCCTAAGGAGCCTCTGGTCATCACCTTCCATACCCACTTCCTGGCCAGACAGTGTGGACAGCCCCTTCCCACTGTGAGGCTGGGGTCACCAACAAGGCACCTCTGCCCATGCTTAGCAGGGTCTCAGTTTCGAAGAGCTCACAGGAAAACAGGATAATCATCTCACTCTACACAGCACTGGTTTGTATGCTGCCCCCTGCTGGCCCTCAGCCCTAACCCTTGTTAAGGACAGGAGCCCGGCAGTGCCTTGGGCCTCTCCTTGGCCACCATATTCCTTCCCCACCAAGAGTGCTAAGGTCCCCAGATATCAACCATAACTAGTTTTGCATCTTCTCTCATGACAACACTTTCATCTGATGTCTTCCAGGTTTCTCCATGGCCAACATCCACTCCACCTTCTGCTCAGAATCCTATTACCAGGCATCCCAGCATTCCAGGCCATCCCAGTCCCCAGAACATTCCATCCTTCCCTTCAGATTTACCTCAAACATGGCTAAGCCTGGCTCCTCTCCCAGCTGGCTCTGCACACATGCCGATCTGCCCTCCCATTGTCTTCCTCCTCTAGGTGACAGCGCTGACTTCTTCATGGGAATCACCTTCTCCAGCTCCTGGGTGCCAGGGCCTTGGCAGAGAAACTAGCCTCAACTCTGGATCAGGGTCTCCCTAGACCTTGGGATTGGTCAGGGCAGGACAGGGTCCCAAACAGAAGACAGAGAGGCAGCCCTAGAACATCTGCAGGAGGTCACTGGGTTTAGCCTGCGGAGCAGACAGAGCTGCATGTAAGCACCTTTGCTTGCCTGACAATCCATCCTATGCAGATAAGAGCAAAGCCAGGAGTAGAGAAGGCACACAGCAGATTTCCACCACCCAAGGTAGCTGTGATTTATAGTTTCTGTGGACACCGAGCTGACAAATACAGAGCCACTGTTCCCAAGGGAAATGCAGGATTAGGTCCCTGCCAGCTTCTGGTCACCACAATGTGTAATCTTGTCTGAGCGCTTATTTCAAAACACCTTGTTTACACACACTACTGCCTCATTGACACCACACTCACAGGCAGCAGCACCATCCCTCCTGCCTAGACAAAGCCTGTCTAGCACACACCTGTTTCTCCATGAAGCATAGCACAGTAGGAGTCCTGGACTGTACTTGAGCACAATGCTGGGTTGGGGGTGGGCAGGGCACTTTCAATAGCCTAAGTCACCATGTTACCTATCCCAGTGTCTGAAACCACAAAGGTCAGGAACAAGGAAAGAAAGGTCTGAAAGAGCCTTGCCCAACCATCCAGGCATCAGGTCACCCCTGAAGCTCTTATGCAGAGTTTGCATTGTGCCTACCCTTGGGCTGGCTGCACACAATGACAAACCCTTACCCCATCCTGAGCACCCCAAAACCCCAAGGCCATCAACGAGGCAACCCTGCTACAGGAAGTTCTTCTAGCCTCCCTGGAGCTCAACAAGCTGTCATGCTGTGTGTCCTGTAGAGTCCCACGATACCTATGGCCTCCAGGAGCCCTGCCCTCTTCCATCTTAGGGATAAAAACCAGCTTGTCCAGTCCTATCTTGCTGCTCTCAAGAGGCAGCCAAGTAGAGGGGGCTCATTGTCTCTGGGTTCCCTCTGTCATCTTGGAGGACCCTTCAATTGTACCAGCTCTGGCTGCTGTGGCCACCACCTGACATTCCTTCTAAGGCCATTTATGGCCAGTCCACCTCACTGCCCTGTAAGCTGTGCCCCCACCCACAGGAACAACACCCCTGACCTCAGCCTGTCTCGCCCCTGACCACCACTTCCCCTGCCATCTGCCCCAACAGGGTCTCCAAACTGACTTTCGGGGAAGCCACATCCTGTGGTTGGACACAAGTCTAGGGAAAGACAGCTGTTTCCAGCGGGTAAACTAGCACTTCCTGGGTGACTTGCTTTCCCTTCCCTCGCCTTCCCCAGTATCTAACTCTGCAATGTGCAATCTTTAGGACTTCTATGTGGAGTTCTTTAAATCAGCCCAGGACTAGGGCAAGGCTTTCTGGAAACATGGGGTTCGCTGCCAGATGTGCCACCTCATGAGGAAACAGATGAGTAGGCCGACCTTGTCCTCACACCCTAATCTTCTGCCCGCTTTCTCTTGCTGTGCATCACTGATCTTTAGCACCAGGGAACCTGCTATTACCCTTCAAACACAGCTGCTCTTGTGCCACGTTTGCCACTTCTGACTCAGTCTTATTGCAAGTGTTACGGGAAGAATTGTGAATTCCTAAAATTCATATGTTGAACTCCTAACTTTCAGAACTTCAGAATGTCACTGTCTTTAGAGCTAGGCCCTGAAAGAGGTAATGAAGGTAAAATAAGGCCCTGATCTAGCCTGACTGGTGTTCCCATAAGAGGAAGAGGCACCAGGAGTGTACATAGAGAAAAAAGACCATGTGAGGCTTCAAAGAAAATGTGGCCATTTGGACACAGAAGACAGGGGCCTCAGGAGACACCACCATCACCACCACAGGCGTGATGAACAGAACACTGGATTTCAAATGCTTCCCTTGAAATCCTAATCCCTAAGGTACTGGCATTTGCAGGTGGGCTGTGGGAGGTGATCAAGTCCTGAGAGCAGCACCCTCCTGACTGTACTCGGTGCCTTTATAAAAGAGGCCCCAGATGGCACTGTGATCTGGATCTAAAATGTCCCCCAAAGCCTCACGTGTGTGGAAAGTGCTTGGATCCACGGATGATGAGTCCACAGTCGAATGTGCTGATGGGAAGTGGGGTCTGGTCAGCAGAGGCCAGTGGTCCTAGTGGGGCTTTCTTCTTCCTGGCTTCCCCTTTCCCTCTGGCTTTCTGTCCACCACGATGCGAGCAGCTTCCCTGCACCTGAGCCTGACACCAGGCCCTTCCTGCCTTGGGGCCAGCCAGCCACAGACTGGACTGTAATAAGCTGCTGCCTCTTAAAGTCACAGGTGCTGGGAATTCTGCACTAGCTGAGAGAAAGTGACCAAGACAGCGGCGAACCCTTCCTATCCTGAGAAGGCAAAACCAGAAGGTGCCACATGTGGGTCACGGCATGGGTCCTCATCAGACACCAAATTTGCTGGTGGTTTGGTCTTGGACTTCCTAATTTCTAGGACTGTGAAAAGTTAAATTTTTGTCACTCAAAAGATACACAGTTAATAGTATTTTGTTGTAGCAGCCAAATGGACTAGCCCTGTGGGCACAACTACAAGAAAAAGAATTTTTTTTTGTCTAATCACCCAGGCTGTGGCATTCGATTTGTCAACCTGAACAGGACACAATGAGCAAAGCACAGACACTCTCCTTCAGGAAGCTTCTGCTGCAAACCTCCTGCGTACAGAGCAACAAGACAGGCAGCTGGGGCAAATGCGAGTAATAACCCAGCACCCTCGCCCTTGTGGCAGGGGGAACCGAACAGACCAAATCCACCAGCACTCCGCAGAATGCGCACACCATAATACAGTAACTCTGTAACTCATTAGGTAAGTGTAAATCTGTTTGGTCAATGTACAGTGATACCTTGGTTCTCAAACTTAATTCTTTTCACAATTCTGGTTGCAACCAAACTTAGATAGCAACCAAATCAAATGCAATGGCTGGGTTCAGTGTTGGCCTTAGGAGAAAATTTGATTTGGTTCATGTCCAATTTGGTTTGGGGCCAGAATTATGGAAAGAATTAAGTTTGTGAATCAAGATACCACTATATTAAGGAACAATCTGAGGATAATGTGACTTTCATATTTATCTGGAAGGACTACTAGGTGAGCATACCACCAAGCCCAACCAAACACATGGGAATAGAGCACACACAGGGATATCTCCCAACGATCTTGGCTTGCTGCCCAATACAAGCCGTATTCGCCTACACAGGTGTGAAAATGCTCCACCTGATTTCACATGACTCCCTCCCATCATCTCTAACTCACTTGTGTCACCTTTGAGACACAAGGCCACTAGCCAACTTTACACCATTTTCAAGGTCAAGCACCAGGTTTCATAATATGTATGAATGTTATAACCACTTACATGTAAATCAGTGTTGGTATTTTTAATGGGTTTCTCTTTTTGCTTTTCTCTGCCACTAACACATTACTGAGGTTTGTACTCTTAACGCACTGTGCTTCCATAAGCCTTGTAGTTTTCCTGCATGATTTTTGCATACTGTAGTGACTTTTAAGAGTGTGTCTGTTATATGACAGCAGAGCCATCTATATTTAAATGCTTTCAATAAGGAACAGCATTCCAAGGAAAGGAAGGCCTGGATAATGATCGGGATCACAAATAACCACACACTTCTTACACCAAACTTACGAGCGTGTAGACCTGACTGACGCAGCAATGAGGACTCCTACTAGCAAGGTATGGTAATTTCAGAAAAAATACAGGGGAGGAAAGTAATGCAATAGAAACTGATCTTAAAAAATTACAGGGTGACTAAAGCTATTAACAAGATAAGTAAGATACACTCTTGTCTTTAGGGAGCTTTTTATGGCTCCACAGTCCCGGCACGTTTACCAGCAGAATATTTTCCTAAGGTCAGGCGGCCCCACAGAAGAGCCAGACTGACCTGTCATTGAGTTCTCGGAGGTACATAGCTGTTCTCTCAGCTTCTCCACATCGTCAGGATGCACCTGCTCATACAGGGTGCTTCCGAACCACTCGGACTGGGGCTGGTTCAGAACAGGCGTGACTGAATCGGACACGTAGATCACTCTCCCCGTCTCAGCCGCTACGACAAACAGAAATCCATCAGCAGCTTCCAGGATGAGGTGCTTCAGCTCCTGGGAAGGGAAGACCGGGATCAGCACACCACGCCACGAGACACAGACCAACTGCATTTCTTACCCGCAAACTCCAGCTTCTTTTATTTCATTACTTGGTCCAGTATGCACATAATATGCAAAAATAGTGCAATTTTACTGGGAAATAAGCTGGAAAAATCCACAAAGCATGCACCATCCCTGGGTTTAGGGATGTAGCTCAGCAGCACAGTGCCTGCCTGGCAAATACAAGGCCTTGGGTTTGATTCCCGCTGTCAAAAATGAAGCACCATCCCTCAGACACTGCCACTCAACACAACCCTCTCTTAGGGAAAGACTTCTCTAGCACTGTAGGCAGAAGGGTGACCACCACAGGCTATGGGGCTACCACAGGTGTGGCTGTTGTCCCTGTGTACTGAAGAACAATCATAGCACTACTGCAAAAGGGCCCACACCCAGTGCTCAGCACAGGAAGTGCTCATGGAAGGGAGGAAAACGAGCCAGTGAAAGGAGAAAGAAAAGAGGCTGTGAGTCTCCTCACCTCTGTGCCAGCCAGTGTCAGTACATTCTCCTTACCTGCCTCCACCTGTAGATCTAAGCTCCCCTGGGATCTCCTCATGTCTACACCTGATGTAAGAGGGCCCTCAGCATCCCCACCAGATATGAGAGGTGTTCTGATGTTTGTACGGGACACGAAAGGACTCCTTTTGTCCACCTGCCTGTCCAGTTTCTCTGACAACTGTCACCACCAGCTCCACAGACTCTTGAGGTACCCAACAGGCAGCAGGGCATGTAGCACTATCTGCACCACTTTTCAGGGAGAAGCTGGTCAGGAGCATCCATCTGGGGTCACAAAAGTTCACAGCATCACGACTGTCAGTGAGGACAGGAAGGGAGCTCCTTGTAATCAGTGCGTGGCAGTAAGAAGCTCTGCCGTGATCCCCAAAGG
>NDGM010759049.1:0-10639 GCA_002564305.1 Octomys mimax
TTGATTTGAAACTGTCTAATTGCTATTTGTTTATCAATAAAATTCTGAAAAAAAAGAAAAAAGTTGCTGTTTACTTACTTTTAATATTTAGTTTAAGTCTAGGTATCATGTGTGTATGCGATTATAACAATGACCAGAATGCCTGAAAATAATTGAACATACCAGTTCAGTAATTGATCACATCAGTACAGCATTTGAACGTATTCAGCATAATGAAAACACATTGAAGACTTAAAAAAATCTCACTAGGTAATGAAGAGATGATCACAGAATATTTATTTCATTAAATTGTACGTCTGATCAACTAAATTTAAATGATATGTTTAAAGCCGATATAATTCATGCTTCATATGTTCTGAAAAATATAGGGACAGAAGCACATATTTCTTGTCAAAGCAAACAAAAGATTAGTCTATGAAAGAAACCATCTTGAAGCACTTGATGATTCATTTTCAGTCATCCTATCTATACTGTGATAATGACAAAACCTCATGCAAAGTAAATAATGAATTTTTTGAAATGAATCAACTTGTGACATTCCTTTTAATGAAATGATGCACCATTTAATTTGGAATGCCATAATAGAAACTTAACATGGATTCATCATTTTTACATCTACAATACAATATGATAGGCGGGCCAAAAATACAAACATCATAATTGAACAGTTCAATCATGGTTTACAACCAAATGCATGTAGGTCAAAAAACAGGCCCTTCACACATCATAGTAGGCATCTAGGTTTTTCTTCCAAGAATTATCTTCCACTGAAGCAACCCACAGCACAGCTCTGGCATGGTTAACTTAATCTTTCCTTTTTTTTTAATGTTATAATACATAAATAAAAAGTATCATATAC
This sequence comes from Octomys mimax, assembly GCA_002564305.1. Classification (NCBI taxonomy): domain Eukaryota; kingdom Metazoa; phylum Chordata; class Mammalia; order Rodentia; family Octodontidae; genus Octomys; species Octomys mimax. Next base: position 860 of record NDGM010759049.1, read on the forward strand.
TATGTGGGGCATTTTTTAGTGAGCTCTTTTATTTAAGATTGCTTTTCTGTTAAACTGAATCTTGTACTTGTGAGAGAGATGTTTTTTGTGTTTGGTTGTTTGTTCCTGTTGCATTGCAAGAATGCATCAGAAATTACTATTTTAACTGTGAAACTTTGCTTTTTTTTCCCTACTTGTTCTGTAACACCGTGCATAGTAAATATTACTGTTTTTGCTTGGTGTTGAGCATGGGTCCACCAATACAAGGAAACACTAACAGTAGAATATCTGACTCAGGCTGTGTGATATTCTGCTTTAGCATGTACTTTCAGTTTTATATTTAAATTTGCAACAACAGGGCAGCAGACTTCTCTCGGTTCCGTTATTTTACCAGCATCTTGTATTCTTTTGTACTATTTTTGCCTTCTGCAGAGTGATTAGACAGCATATTGGGTTAGTAATTTACATTTTCTGTCTTCTAATGTTTTACTACTTTTGATGTGCTTCTCTGACATCACAATATCTGCTTTGTGATGTTTCTGTTGAAGTTCTCTGTTCTTTTTCCTATTGAGCGATCTTTTTATATTTAATGGGTAAACACAAATTTCATATTGAGGATAAAAGCCTTCGTTGTATGCACACATTGTAAAAACTTCTCCTGCTCTAGGTAAACTTTTAGTTATATATATATATATAATATATATATGTATATTTATATATAAATATACATATATATATATTTTTTTCAGAACCAGGTACTGAACTCAGACCCTTGCACTTGCCAGGAAAGTGCTTATTCCACTGTGCCATCTTCCCAGCTCCCTTTCAGTATATTTTGATTAATAAAATTCTATAAATTTGATAAATCAACTTAATGAATTTCTAGTATGGTTAGTAGTATAGTGATTTAATGTATTTAAAACGAAAAACAGAATATTAATACATTAGGACAATTTTAGCATAAATATGTGTAAGTGGATGCAAGGATAAATCAGCATCATGTAGGGTTGTGTTGTCATTTTTATTTTATATGTGTCTGAGAGAAAAGAATAGTCCCCAAAGCATAAAATTATCACTTTATCTTCAAAAGAACTTCAAAGCTGCATTTGATTATGCATCTGAAAAATAAAACTTAGTTTCAGAATAAAAATAAAATTTACTCAAAGTTTAAAAATAATTTTAGTTGCAAAATTTCTAATAATCTCTTTAAATGTGTCTTCGTTGTTCAAGATATGACACTAGTGTATGATTTTGTACACAGAATCTGTTTCTTCATTAGATCTTTTCTAATATATGACTAAGATAAAGATTATAATTTTAAAATGTGGATTGAAGTTTTAGAGAAAGAATGTCATTCATTCATTTCTTCAATCCTATGAAAAAATGAGCATGAATATAAATGAATGTTTATATACATTAAATTGACATACCTAAAATATTTAATAAGTACTATGTCCCTGTCATACTGGTTAATACTAAGACTATAAAAGTCACATGTGTAGTTATACCTACAGGGAATCACTCTCTTTTTAGACAAAAGAGAAATAAGCAAAAATTCTTATAGCTCAGGTGGTGCATACAGTGATAAACTTTGGAATGAAAGAACAAAAGAATAAAGAAGAGATTGTGAGTAATTATGGCTGAAGGAACCAAAGAAGGCTAAATGGGAGAAGTCAGTGTTTGTCTGACAATGTCTTATTGGAAGAATAAGAATCAGGAGAAAGGAGGTGATAAAGGACCGTTAGTGCAGATTATTACATAAAATGTTTCATTTTTCCTAAAGACACTACTGAACTCAGAAAATAATCATTTTAAGGTTGTCATGTTTTACGTTATAAAATGATAGGACTGTATACACAACAAAGCAAATTGTACTAAGCTCAGGCATTAACTTGTATTCAATTAAAACAGAGCTTGGATTCTTTCCAGTAGAGTAGGAACTTGATCAGTTTTAGTTTGCAGAAACATTAATTGGGACAACAGCAGTTAGAGCAATATGAAAATTCTGAGCATCCAATTTTACATTTAAATATATTTAGGCATTAATACAATATTACTACATAATTTGTGACTATTTACTTTATTTAATTTTAAATTTTCATTAGCTAATGTTTGTGTACATAGTGATTACATTGTGGAAAGTTGGTATGCCACATAGCACAGTACAGTTTGTATTTCCCATACAGGATGTAACGAAATCACATTCTGAATAAACCTTACAAATATCAATATAGATGATTCCTGATATTCAAGGCATTATCCCCAAAACTAATTTTCAAAACTTCTCTCTCTTTGAGAATTTATTTGTTTTTGCTGGTGACAGATTTCTGTCTCTCCAATGTCAAGCAGTGACCCTAAGTTTATTCAGTGTTTCTAATTATAAAGATATCTTTCTTGTAAGTCATTTTATTAAAACTTTTTAACAACATACTTCATTAGTGAAAGAATGTTTTCTATAGTATAATCAATAATCCTTATCAAGGTGTTATTGACATTCTTCTGTCTGCTGCAAGTATTAAAACTATGTAAAAGTTGTTCCAGTATGATTCTTCAGTTACCTGGGGTAAATATGATTCAGATTTCCCATTTTAAAATTGGTGAAATATTAGCAATTCTGAATTGTTGCTTTCTTATACTCTTTCTTATTTCTGAATTCATTGAGGATAAATACATTTTAAATGAAATCCTCTAGCTACCTATTTCTATTCTGTTCTTAAGATTATTTCATGAGAGTTTCACACAGCAGATCTAGAATATTTTTAATCCTTGGGATATTTTCCCTTTGTTAAAATGTATTAAACACTCAATAAGTGCTTCAATTAAAATTTAAGCTCTTTTAACCCAATTTAAATGTGTTTAATAATTTGGAGCCAAAATGTTCATATGCATATATTAAATTATTTATATATGCATTTAACTACATATCTATAGATTAATGACTAGAGTTGAATATCTTTATTTTGTAAAATACACCAGCTTATTTAAAATTTCCTATTCACTAGTTATATAAGGTTTAGATGGTATCTACATCATTGAAAATTAATTAATATATTAGATAGGTTCATCATATAGTTTAAATGCATGTCATAGTGCTTAATGGATATTTCAAGGAGATAACTGATGGTATAACATTTAGAAAGTTGAATGGTTTTATAATATAGAAGGTTGCATACATTTACATTATGGAATTTTCATCTCTGTGATATTGAATTGAATATAATATTTTTATTAAGAAGTAAATGAGTGTCCTCACAAAGTAAGTTATTTTTTGAAAAATTTCTAATGTAGTGATATTTGATATTATATGTACAGTTACAAACAATTTCTGAATTAAATTTTTTTTAAAAAGTTTAAAAGGAAGCATGACCAAGTGCGTTCCATAGTCTATAGTCTTCTCTTTTTTTCTTTTTCTTTCTTTCTTTCTTTTTTTTAAGACACAATCTCACTATGAAGTACAGACTGGCTTTGAACTATGTAACCCAGACTGCCCTTGAACTTGCAGAGATAATCCTGCCTGTGTTTCCTAAGTACTGGAATTATAGGTGTTTATCACCATGCAGCCTAGTATTATATAGTTTTGATCAAATTCTTTAGCTTCAAGTGAAATACAAGTTTACCTAATTCAAATTATATGATAAATTAATTTGCACCATTAGAAAGTTTAATATTGGATAACTGGATGTGGAAGAGTGATGATCATCCCAAGATGTCCAATGATTCATTAATAGGTACTCATTTCCTTCAACACATTATTTGGCCTTTATTTTTGCTTATTTTCTCCTCAGAAAGCTCCAGATATAGATATAGAGGATAAATATAGACAGATATACATACAGATATAGGTGTATAGTGTTTTTCCCCCATATTTTCCTCAGTGAAGAAGGAATTCCAAAGAAAATTCCTCTTTTCCAATAGATCGAGCCAGGTTCTAAAGAGCATTGCTATCAAGTGGCTGTTCCAGCATGTAGATTCCAGGCTTTTCTCCATGACAAACAGGAACTGGTAATGAGGAACAGCAAAATTGACAGGGGTAAAAGCAAAGCATATACACTTACTGAATGTCATTGGAAGCTGTGCTCAGGGCAAGTTCATGCCAAGAAAAAGTATGGCACAAACAGAAAAGTGGTGCCCTGATGGCACAAAAGCAAATAGATAAATCAGAATTTCAGAATGGAAAATATTTACAACCCAGATCAGCAGTTTCTCACTGCAGGTAATACTAGAGGAATGACTTACAAAGTGCTGAGTCATGTTATAGGCACGGAAACACCCACATCTGTCCCAGAATCCACTCTGACATTAATTACATGTGTGAGGTCAGTGTGTGCTCATGAGCTTTCATGAAGATATTACTAGGGTAATGATGAGAGTGTGTGCTCTGGCCTAGAGTGTCAAAGATTTCTTGGCTTTTCATTGTGTTTTTTACTACCTCTGTTGTGACAATAAAACCAGGAATGGCTCTTGAGTTTGGTCCAAATAGAAGTAGTAGAGGGGAATGATTCCCTCAGCTCCACTGGTGTAGCAGCGTTGGTCCCAATTGGAGACCATCATGAAGCCATTACCGTGCCCAAAACAATCATTATTACAATTAATCATTCCTGAAGCATATGGTACTGTCTATGCCCACAGAGGAAGGCAGTCTCATCAGAGCCCCATGGCTACAAATATGCAGAGGGTGGGCCATGGTGATGTTAGGCAGAAACACATGTGCAGGCATTGCAAAAAGAAGTGAATTTATTAGAGAAATATAGAACATGTTCTTTAAATTGGTGTTATTCTCAGAATTCATTGAATCATAGGTTTTATAGTGGAAAGGATCTTTTTTCAACTTCTTCCAGTGTATTCCAGTTTCATTGTTTTCCTTGTATTAGCCATAGCCAGAAAAAAATAAATGGTAAGAACTGATAAAAGATTAAGATATGCCTGATAGACAGAAGAGCATATTGATAGCTACATTAATATACACTTATAAAAAAAAGAAATTGGCTTATGTGATCCCAAATGTTCAGGTCTGGCAATCTGGAGTTTCCGAGCCCGAAGGCTGTCTGCCAGCAGAAATTTTTCTCCATCAGGAAAGGCTAATCTTTTCCTTAAGGCTTTTTAAACTAATAGGATAAGACTCTTCTTTGTTATTGAGAACAATCTTTTCTGTTCAAAGACTGCCGATTTGTTCATTTTGTCTAAAAATGTCTTCAAAGAAACAACTTGAACATTTTACCAAATATCTAGGTACTGTAGCCTAGTGAAGTTGACATGTAGAATTAACTATCAAAATCCCTTAATAGCTGTATAAGGAAATATAATTTCACTCAGCCTAATTTTATTTCTATGTAAGAGAATTGGTATAAATTACTTTATACTAGTTTTATGAAATATTCATGGAACCAAAGTGTACCCTTAGCACAGTGTTTGAATCATAGTAAATATTCAAGATATTTTTATATTATTGCATATGAATTTTGTATAAATTTTACTAGATGCTATCACATTTTTGCACACAGTACTTTTTTGTATTTACAGATTTCATCATTGTGTATTATTTATTATAAGCCAGAAGGCTTAATAAACATTAAGCATAAACTCAAAAATGATAGGATATGTTCCTCAAATTCAATGGTCATTAATTTTGAAAAGACTTTACAAAAGGCACTCACCATTGGTAACTTTAACAATAAATTAAAAATAGTAAAGTTAATTTCCCTTAGTATTTAAGATTGTCTTCAGCCTAATAAAAAGCTGGCTAAGGGAAAAAATTCATTAAAATGACAACTACAAAATGTATGCATTATAATTTATGAGGAATTATTGAAAGGTGATGACAAAAACTCCAAATCAAATGACATGGTACTGATCACATAATTCAATTAGTTAACACTTTTTTGGTACTATATCCCCAGATGTTCTAATACCGCATAGAAATTTATTCAGCAAATATTTATGTAGCCCTGGTTCTGAATCTTAAACACTAATCTAGTTTCACAAATACAAACACTATATAACAATGCTTAATCCCCGAGTGTTGCTCCATCTTCCTACAGTATGCACTGTGCATTATGTCACTCTTATTTTTTCGCGTAACATAGTAAAACTTGTGAAGCAACATGTATAAATCTCCAGAGTCTTTATTTACATGACCAGCCAGGCAAACTTTCTACAAGATACAGCAAACCAAAATGCTGTTTCCTCTCACCACAGCCTAGAGGCAGGGTAATGAAAGGCAGGAGTACTAAAGAAAGTTCTGTCCTGAGGCTATTCACCGCTAAAGACCAAACTCTCCTGAAGCCCCAAGGAAAGACAGTTTGCAAAAGCAGCCCTTCAGAAATAATTCCATACTTATTTTTATATTTTAAATGTTACAAAGCATCTTCTTCTTCATGGATTACAGGTTCATCAGTTTTTTGAAGGTTATATCGATTTCAGTATTAGGAAACATCTGAAGTCTAAGCAACTGGCACAAATTAAGTGTCTGTGATGTTTTATATTTCGGAACTTGGGTTTATCATGAATATTAATTATTCATATATACTGTTCAATGCATGAGTTTTGAACATTTGTTCTGTTCAAAAAGTCCATTTTCCTGTACTTTAATCAACTCCTTTCTGCAGGTAAAGGGGAGCTTCTGTTCTAGGGTTGCAGGGATGCAAAGGGCAGCACCTGGCTCTAGGCCAAGGAGACTGAGGCACACATCTTACAGCCCTGCCCAGGAGGACACCAGTGTCCCGGGCGACACCAAGGCTGCACTCAGTACCAGTGGGCAGTCACAAGCTGCTGTGGGAGCCCCGCTTTTTAGTATCAGAGGGCTGAGATGATCCCATTATTAAGAGTTTGATGGTATTGTTTGAATAATCGCACCCATGAAGGTTGGCAGGGCTGAGCTAAGATCTGCCAGTCAAGGATAAGCAGAAACTGTCCTGGTCCTGGTGCTTTTCTTAAGAAGCATCACTGGGCCCAGAGACTTGCTCCTGAAGAACAGAGCAAGGTAGAAACTTTGTGGTTATCCCAGTCAGGGTCCTTTCAGGCTCACCAGATGTCATGGCACTATACAACATCACACCTTGATTTTAGACCTTAAACCACAAATCATAATTAGTTTTTGAAAAGATAATTTGTGCTATTTTTTTGTTTGTTTTTGTTTTTTGGTTTTTTGTACCAGGGATTGAACTCAGGACCTTGTGTTTGCCAGGTGGGTGCTTAAGCTGCTGAGCTATCTCCCTGGCTTTATATGTGCTATGGCTTGAACATGGAAAGTGTTCTCCAAAGTCCACCTGTGAAGCTCTTGGTTTCCTTGGTGACCATAATGGTATGTCCTGTGCATCCTTATGAAGTGGTTTTTAGTGAAGGTCCTTATGTCCCAGGGGTTGAGAGACCTTTGTCACATACCCTGGAAATTGAGAGTGAGGTCTTAATTGCTCTTTTCTTTCTTTTTCTTAATGTGAGCAGTTTTCTTCAACACACGCTCACCATTGCCTTCAGCTCCCTGACCACCTGATGAGAAAATGCCACGGTGTTCACTGATTTTAGATTCATAGCTCCAGAGTGTAAACTGATTTTTTAAATAAGCCAAATATCTCTGGTATTCGGGTAGTGCAAAGCTGTTGAACACAACATATATCCTATCATAAGGCAGATCAAAAGTCAGTGTTTTAAACATTCGTTATTATTACATTGAAGTCTCCCACCACCTACCTTCAGTTGTCCTGAGGGTGCAATTGTGCTTTCCATAGTGTTCACAAGATGTGACTTTGGCATTTTCATTTAGACCACATCTTTCCAGTTTGGTCACTCTCACCACCTTTGCATAAATGGAGCCAGTCTGTGTGTCACTTTTTTGTGTGACTCTCTGAATGAATTTGTATTGAGGATATTTTGGAGTTGTGAGCATTTGATAAATTTAAACAATATTTCATCATTGTATGCCAGCTGAAACAACAAAAAGTGTAACCAAAATTTCTTTTTTCAGTGCCTCAAGTTTCTTATAGATATGGTACAAATCAATCAATCAGTCAATCAGTCAGTCAGTCAATCAAACAGTGGTTCTTTGGAAATGTGAGATCTGTGAAATTGTGACGTGAAATAATTCTTTAAGATCTCTCTTTTTTTTTTCAAATTACTTATGTCATGTGTCTATTTTTCTCATGTCTTCTTTCCTAAACAACTGGTCACAGACCTTTTATAAAAAATCTTTCACTTTCAAGCTCAAAGAATTAACTAGGAAGACTAGGCTTCCTACAAGATTGGCAAAGGGGAGGGGAAAGAAACCCAAAAGAAATCTTGAATCTTCTCTAGCAGCAGAAAATAGGACTGGGTGAACCTAAAAGTTAATGATGCATATGGCTTTTCATGTTTAATGATTATTTTAATTAGTTCTCATAACAAACTATTTTTTCACTATCTCAAAGCCAACTGGGGGTTGTTAAAAGCATTCATATTCATAAAGGATTCACACAGTAAGACACAGAAGAATGAAGGAAACTAAAAGAGACAAAGTAAAGGCAAAAAGGAAAGAATAATAATGTTAAAAAATAAGGAACTATAGTTTAAGAAAGCACAGAAAACATAAGGTTTCAATGCCTTCTACCCGTTCTATAACTGAGGAATTAAATGAAAATCTTTCAAATGTAAATGTGACTTGGTTCTCCTCACTGTACATCCTACATCAGTTCCTGAGGAAATGTAAGGTGTTCCTCCCACACCCCAAGAAGCTATTTGAATGTCTCCTATGATAGTTCGTGAACTCTGAGGAGCCCAGGCTGCACATACATTACTTACAACAATCAAAATTTCCTGAAAACAGTCAAAACTTACAGAATGGATTTTATCAGTCTGTACATATTCTGCCTTTGCTGTCTTATAGATGCATATGCAGAAAAATCTCTCATATGGACCCCTGATGAAATGATTCTGAAATTGGGCTGGTGAGATGGTTCAGCAGTCCATAGCGCCTGCTTAGGCAAGCTTACATGGGCGCAGGGGACGGCCATTCAATCCCTGGAGCTGCACCAGCCCTGCCCTCAGGGTGGGCTGCATTAGAAAAAAAAAAAAAGAAAGAAAGAAAGAAAGAAAGAAAGAAAGAAAGAAAGAATTTTGAAATCAACTCTAGAGAAGCAGATGCTCTAGTTCTGGAACCACATTTTCCATTTATATGCATTGTATAAGTGGATGTGTTTGAGTTTGATATAGTAGAAAAATATTATGTGAAAACAATTCTTAAATGTCTCTTGCTAAATAATAAAATTCTAGGGATGGGGAATGTAATTAAGTGGGACAGCACTTACCTGGTATGTTTTATTTCTTGCCCTACAAGAAAAAACAATTATCTAGATATTCAGAAACAATTGTGTCATATTTTAATTTCTCGCATTGCACTGTTACTTATAATCAATATAATGATGAGTTACAAAGTCAGCATTGTCTTTTATCTGACAAAAGATCATTGAGGCTTCAACTGTAAGAATAAATAGGTGAAGCGGTCTATTTTCAGAATAAGGGCCTGAGAGACTGCTGATGTCACTGAAGTCCTGCGTCTGAGAGGGTCTTTAACCACAAGTCAGAGAGTAAATAAGAATTAACTATGGAATTCACTATGTTAATGCTGACTGGAAAAGCACTGTTAGTTAAGAAGTTACTGGGCCAGCCAAATAGCTCAGCGGATTAAAGTGCCTGCAAGCAGGCCCAGAGGTTGGAGGTTCCATTCCCTAGCCTGCCTTGCTGGTCCTGCCCCCGGGGCACACTGAGATGGGAATTGAGATTGGGCAGGGTGGTGAGTGCCTGTGATCCCAGCTCTTGGGAGGCTGTAAATAG
>NDGM010759544.1:0-11912 GCA_002564305.1 Octomys mimax
ATTTAAAATTTCTGAATTTCGTTCAACTTATAATACCACATTTCCAAGAAAAATGAACCTTTTTTGTGCCATGATTTGGATGTGACCCCAAAGGCACATGTGTTAAAGGCTGGGCCACCAGCCTGAAGTGTGGAGGCCTGGGACAGGGAGTCAGCTGCTGGGCGCAGCAGGACTGTCGGTCCTTTCTGTTCATTTCCTGGCCTCCTGGACCACATGATGTGAGCTGCTTCTCCATGCTTACCCCTCACAGCAGCTGTGCTGCCAGGGGCTCCAAGGCTATAGAGACCAGCAAGCAAGGACAGAGCCTCTGGAACTGTGAAGCAAAGCAAGTCTCTCTCCTTATGAGTTTCTCCAGGTATTTTCTCAAAGTGATGGAAGCTGACTGTCACAGCTGTATCACATTTCTGTAGGAACTGGCATTTTAGTCCAGACAATTGTGACGAAGGAAGTTGAGCTTTCGTTATACCCTGAAACCATGTACAGCAGTTTGTAGATCTTTTAGCACATGAGAGAGATGGCGTCTGCGCAATCCGAGGGGGAAGGGCCCAGTGCTGTTTTGTCTAAAAGTTGTACTCAACACTATCAGCATTTTTCAAAAGTATGTGTCCCTTATCACCCTCTCCTGTTGGGCAGAGCATGGTGCACTCCTTTCAGCTTCCTGTGGTTTTTAAGACCTGAAACTTTTTAAAAATGCTTTTTTAGTACAGGAGGTACAGGATCTCACTGCACAGATTGGACTTGTAGTGATTCTCCTGTTTGCAGCCTCCCAAGTGCTGGTATTATACGCATGTGCCACCATGCCCAGTCTTAATAACTATCTCAGTGCACCCCGGAAGCTGGGCCAGTATGGCATACTGGGGATTGAACCTCTGGCCTTTGCATGTGCCTAAGCAGGTGCTTTAATCTGCTGAGCTATCTGGCTGGCCAAAGACCTGATACTTTTGAATATTCATTAATTAAAGAGACTGCTAACACTCATATGTCATCTTTGTTAAGTACCTCTGCTAACCTCAGCACTAGGAAACCTCAACTTGAAGTTAATGATACTTTTGATTCTCAGCTTTCTTTTCTTCTGAAGTGTTAATATTTTTAGCAAAGGTACTTCTCTGGGGATCTCAGAATGCTCCTGGAATCTGCTGAAGTTATAGTGGAGTCTAGGTGAACCTCTGTCAGCCAGTTCTTTTTAGTATTCTTTGTTCAATGGTGTCTATTCGGTAACCTTCTTTTCCACTATCATATATGAATATTTATTTTATTTTTAGTTTGTAGGCTTTGTTCCTAGTAGTTTATTTTTGTCAAACAAAAGACAAGTAATTTGTAATAAATTACTATTTTGTAAAGATCTTGACATACACATTATCTGTGCTTATTGAAGTCCTGTATTTCCAAAGACTCACTCCAGCGCTAACAAGGCCACACATTGTTGGTGATTCATTCTCTACTTTCTTAAGTCAATCTACTACTTCACAGAGAGGTATGTACAACTGTTCCAGAAGTCTCCTTGTATCTCTGTCTCATGTTTTTCATTCCTGTATGCCATTAACTAATCTAAGTTTCAGGGACTTATACAATGAAAGTTAATTTTTTATTCACACATAGGCAATGAAAATTTTTCATTTGGGTAGCTTTTCTGAGATCCCTTTAAGTAGCTATCAAATCCCAGGGATTTGGGATATTTGTTTTTCAGAATACTGGCATCTTCAGTGCTTGACCTTCATACCTAGGAGATACCGCACACTTACGAGAAAGGCAAAGTGAAAGTGGAATATTGTTTGGGAGCTTTCTGTCTGGACTTGAGAGTGTTATATACTGTCAGAGCTTAGTCATATGCTATTGAGCAATAGCTATAAGGAGGACTGGGCATTGAGTGCTAAGATTAGTAATCACGTAGCACAGTTGCTCATGCCGTTTTTCTACTTAGTTCCCTTTGTGAATATGAAATGATCATAGGAGAAAGTGTTATGTGTAGTGGGAGAGAAGAAGAAACTTACTCTCCCAATTGTAGACTGACTTTTCTTTTATATCTAATCTCAAAGCAAATTCATAGAGAAGCATTGAACTTGGACAAAATTAGGACACCTCTGAGAAAGGAAGGCATGGTGAAGATAGAGCAGAGAGTTAATATGTTGTGAGTATGAGAGTGTGGGAATCAAATGGCATTGAAAAGTGAAAGAAAAGTTTTAAGTGATAGACTAGCCCATAAAAATTACAAAGATTCTTGTTTTTGAAGGTGAACAGTCCTTGAAAAGTATGGTGTATGTCACCTAGAAGGACTCATGGAGTTAGCCCTCACATGCTGGTTCATTGTGGTGCACATGGGGGACCAGGGGACACACCCTGGTATTTATGCATAATGCTGTGCTATATGCAGTTGGTTTTAGTTTCTAAGTAAATAGTTCATTACCAATGAAATTGTAGGCTGAATATCATAGCCACAGAGCTATAAAAATTACATAAGAAGTTATAACTGTACTTTACTGCATTAAAAGTATAGTTTACTTCATTAAAATCATCATGAGAAATGTAGCACAATGTCAGTATATTTTAATTTTTCACTGCAAATCTCGTAGACTTAAAAATAATTTAGATCTTGAATTTATTTATGATAGTGAAGATACAAATCTATGCTAATTGCTATAATAACCTAGATAATTAATTATTATGCATTCCTAAAATGGAATCCCATTAAGTTATTTTACTGTGATGGATATAATCATTTTGATAATATAAGTAATCTACACATTTTTCTAGATTAATCACAGATGCTGTGCTAAAGCTGTTTTAATGTGAATTATAATAGTTTATTTATCAGCTTTAAGGGTCTCTAAATCCTCTTAATAATCCTCCAAATTTTATTAGTTAGAAGTAAATTGACTTTTTTAAAGTTTAAAATAACATGTAAAATGATATGGGACTTATTTTCCAAAAAATGACTTAAATGTAATTACGAGATAGCTAAGTAAATATTTAAACTATTAAGTAGTTTATATTTGTTAAAAAAAAACCCCAAATGCTGCTATCTGGTTTAATGAAAAAAATACTTAGTTTGATAACTCCTGGTGTCTCATTTAGCCTCACAAGAGCCTAGTGATACATCCAGTATATCTTCCAATGTCTGTCAGCTCTGCTTTTAGATCAGGAAGATCTGTCCAATGTTTCAGCTGTTACCTCCAATAACGACTTCTGTTATGTAGAGCTGAAAACCAGATTCCTCTGTACTTTGGTCCCTACCCCTTCCCTAGCATCTTGTCCTGCTGTTTCCAGATGACGAATTTCCCAAGCCTATTATGGGTCTGCTGGGTTTCCTGACATAGAAAAATGACATAGGTTAATGACATAGGTTGTGTGGATCAGAAATAGAAACATTAACTGACTTTGATAACTTGTTACTTTTTTCCCCCATTCAATTGATTTTAGGTGAAGCAGTTTGGTTCTGTAGTTTTATATAGTGAAGCAATAATGTCCTCATTGTTATTAAGTGACAAGACAAAGGAGAGGGAATATGGTGGAAAGTAGGTTAAATTTCTTATTTTTTGTTTAAAAGTCATTGAAGGAGCAGAAAATTCCATAACATAGTTAAAATATGTCAGAGCAAGTGTAAGTTAAGAAATGTTCCACTCATTACTTTCAGATAATTTTGAGAGATACAGGAGCATAATAAACTTGCCCTTGTTTCCGGAGTCCTATAGTCATAGACATGAGACCGTACAGTAGAAATCATGGTGGTGTTTGTCTAGGAAGGCAGCACCGCAGAGTTGCAATCTGACAGTATAGAGTAGTATTTGCCAAATGACTGTGTTCCCAGGAATGAAAAATAAAAAGGTAGCGTAAAGAGATACACTGAACTAAAAACAGCCAGAAGGACAGGAACCAGAGTTTTCCAAAGAGACTTGGTAAAGTACTAGTGAATTGTTTCAATTGTGCCTATAAAGCCACAAGATACTTAGGGTCTCTGAAGTTCAACACCTCCAGTGTTGACACAAAATGAGAAACCCTAAGAAATTATGCTCAGAAACGTTAGTTAATATAGAAAAAGACAAGTTACATTTCTGGCTTCCATGAAATTCTACTCTCAAATTGTTATCAACTATGGAAGTTTATATCTAGTCCTTTGTGTCCCTTTAAGAAATAATACAATAAAAAATTCACCACCAAGTTCCAATCATTTTCTTGTAATAGGTGCCCACACATTACTAAAGTTATAACAAAGTGAAGCCCAAGTTATTATGTAGCATTTATTTTTTATTAATAATTGAACTGATTTTCAAGACATTATACTTTTAAAGACATTTTACTTTTAAAATGATTTGGCATTTGTTTAATTCTTTGTAAAGAATAACTCTGAGATAAATGTTGTCTTAAAACGAGTTATAGATCTTTCAATCATAGATTTTACATTTTTTCATTCAGTCTAGAGTACTGATTAAGCCATAAATGTCCAGCAAAATTATAGGTAGGAAAATTATAGAAATGAAGACAATCCTTATTCTCAGAGTTCAGAAATCCAGCACCAAAAAAGAACGTGATAACCACACATAAACTACCAAAATACAACTATAAAGTAGAGCAAAGGTAAAAAGAAAAGAGAAAAGAAATGTTTCTGTTTTAGATAAATTTTGAGCATGGTGTTGAGAAATTGATCTCTTAAGTGAAAAGGGAAATCCATTAAAAATATCTTGGTTACTTTTTCCACTAAATAAAAAAATTCATAAAAAAATTCAGTAAAGTTGATCTTCATATTAATGAATTTGTTTACCACTTTTTATAGTAGTAACATTCCTGAAAGGTTGAAAATAATTTTTGCACATATTTTTTTGCCAGCTCAGCTCATAACATTTTCTTATTGATTTAACATTTTCCTCTGGAGCTATAATGAAACTCTGCCTAAGAATTTTAACATTTACTCCTAGGACCAATTCTTCATTAATGCAGAAAGTCTTTGTCTTTAATTCTCTTATAACAACTGCACAAGAAAATAAAATAAAAGCAAACAAATCATAGTACAGTGTTCACTTGGATTGAATTGTATCCCCCCAAAACATACACTAAAGCCTTATAAATAAGATCATTTTAGGAAATAAAAATTTTGCAGATATAAACAAGTTAAGTATGATCCCTGATCTGACATGACAGGGGTTCTGATATGGAGAGAGCAGATGTAGACACAGATATACATATACATATGGAGAGCACCCTTTGTCAATAAAAGTAGAGATTAGAGTTCTGTTAATACCAGCGAAGGAGTAAGTGGGATTATCTGCAACCACCAGAAATCAGAAGAGAGTCATTGAATGGTTTGTCCTTCACAGGTTTCAGAAGATACTGCTGCTGCTTGCCTTGATTTCAGACTGAATGAAGTCTTGATTTCAGACTTCACTCAGTTGTTGTACTTTGTTACACCAGTCTTCAGAAATTAATACCATGATGATGCTTTTTGTTTGTTTGTTATATATTTTTAGTACAGGGTCTACAAGGTCTCACTACACAGATTGGGCTTGTAGTGATCCTCCTGCTTTCAGCCCCCTGAGCACTAGAATTACATGTGCATGCCTCATACCCAGTCTCAATTGAGGGCAGGGTTGGCACAGCATGCATCTGCCTCAGCAGGTGCTTTAATCTGTTGAGCTATCTGGTTGGCCTTTATGGTGATTCTTATTCTTCTAAGTATATGAAACTTTCCAGAGGAATTGTTTTTTTTTTTTTTTTTTGCCAAACTGGGGATTGAGCTCAGGCCCTTGTGCTTGCCAGGGAAGCACTTGTTCCACTGAGCCATCTCCCCAGCCCTTCTAGAGAAATTATTGCCACACAGGTTTCTCTTCAATAATCACTTGGATAGGTTTCAAGTGTGTGTGTTAAGGATTAGTACCCAGGTCATTAGACTAGCTTTCTTGCCATTTTTAGTCCTCCTTTCCTACCTTGCAATATCTGTGGCTGGTAGTGTCATCTGTCAGATGTTATACTTGATGGGATGCCCCAGTGCCTGGATTCTTTTTAAGAGTCCTATATGATCCTTTATCTTGTATATAGGTTTAACCAAATATCCTCATGAGCTCCAGGATTTGTGCCTAAGGTATCATTTGCAAACTGAATATTGGACTCTTGGCTCCAAGAAGGAGCCTGATCAATGGATTTTTTGTGCTTCCTGGTATAATTCTTCCATAGGACCATCAGGATTGGGCTTCTACAAGTGTACTGGTTTGCTTATATTCAGTGATATTTGCAGTCCCTTGACATAGTGGATGATTCAGGAATTTGTCCACTATAACACAGGGGTGGTCATTTTATCTCCTTCTCAGGTTTCTTAGGGGATTTCAGGTACTTTAAAAGATGGCAGAACCTTTGTCCCGGAAGGCTTTTGGGTCTCATTCCACAATGCCCAATGGTATTATCACGTGATGGCTTTTCTGGAGTCTGAATCATGTAGTTGTGTCTAGGCCCTTCAATCTTATGTCATGCACAATTAGAGCAGACATTTCTCATGTGAATGGGATAGCTTATGGGCTCTGAAATTATCCTGTGGGCTAGTATAGTATGTAGAAGGCCAAAGTCATCCTTAAAAGAGATCATGTTTCTTAGATTTTCCATGGCTTGAAATAAAATATCTGACATTCAAACTTAGAGCAGAAAAGGGTATATTTTGACTCATCATTTTAGAAATTTCTGTCAATAGATGCCTTCAAGGCAGAAACACATAGCAAAAGGGTGTGAGAGAAGGAAGGCTATTCACTATTGCAATCTGGAAACAGAAAGACGGGGCAGGGGACAGGATATACTCTTAGAAGCTAGGCTGCAGTTACCTGCCTGTTACGGTTGGAGTCTAGATGTGCCCCGAGCCTCATGCAGTCATAGGGTGTTTTCAGAGCTGGCTGAATCTAGAGTGTATGATTGATTCTTAGTGCAATGCTGGGATGAAGGGTGCTAGAGTGAAGGTGGGTGATTGCTGAGTCAGCCCACTGACTGGACTGGCACTGCCCAATCCCAGTAGACCGTATACAATAAAAGGGATAGAGATAGGCTTCTCTCATGCTCCCTTCTTGCTGTTGCTGTCTTCCTCCACCATGAGCTGTTGCCCCTCTGCCATGTCCCACCCTGCCTTGGAGCCAGCCAATTACATGCTGAAATGTCTACAAATTGTGAGCTAAATAAACATTTCCCTTCATAAATTTGAGTTTTGGATGTTCTGTCTCAGCAATAAGAGAAAAATAACCATGACACTGCCTCTGCCAGTTAGGCTTTACAGCCCACGAAAGCTGTTGAGCAATTAACTCATCAGTGAAGTTATCCACTGATGAAGTTAGTGCCCCAAAACTAATATGCTGCAGAATCCCCACCTCTGAACACATGAGCCTTTGAAGGACGTTTTTGATACAAGCTATAACAATATTTGACAAATGTACAGAAAGTTCCTGACTTTGAATAATCAAGCTGTGAATTTCCATAGGTTTGCTGTGTAAAAATCACATCAGATACAAGCAAATCTGGCTTACGATTCTCCAGGAATGGAACTTGTTTGTAAATCAGGGACTTACAGTGTTCAATAGTAGTTACAATTTAAAATGTGTTATTTTTACACTTACTTATTATTAGTGGTAAAGTTAGAATAAGGGTAAAATATTTGTAATTTTTTCATGCTTTCTTGCACATTCTGGCTAAGGCTTGCATAGATGGTCAATATCTTTGAAATAGCAGTATATTTTTGAGAGTATCACTGGAAGCCAGAGTTCATGACAGATGATGGCAATCTCATAAGTGATAATGTGAGCATCAACAAATTAATAGAATCAGGGAACTACAGAGCCAAAAATTTCTACGGTTGAATACAAAGAAGTTCTGGAGATCTGTAGCTTTGGGATTGTAGTCCTTTTCCTGTAACTGAGGCATAATATGCAAACCTCACAATTTATAGAAGAAAGGATTTAATTTAGCACGATTTTAGAGATTCAAAGTGAGGGAGGGCCAAGGGACGTATCTTAGGAGGGAAGTCTGTGGGGAACATTTCTGCTTAGTTCAAGAAAATCAGGAAGCAGAGCAAGGAAACAGTGGCAGAGAGGAAGGGACCAAGGAAAATATATAGAAATAAAGGCCACAACTCGATGATCCACACAGATATGTGCAGGAGCATGCTTTACTAATCTGCTAGGCATTTCCTAATTAATCAGGATTAAGAATCACAGGATACATCAGGATTAAGGATCAGAATTCACCCTTGTCAGCTTCACACCCAAACATATCTCTTTAAACTCTGCTTAATCTCCAAGTACATTAACAATTTCATATTTCTGCCTAACATAAGGGTGTGTATATAGCTGGTGACACAATAATTTATTCCCCAATGTCTCAACACTTCCAATAATTTCTTTTCCTTTCTTGTCTTTCTTTCTTTCTTTCTTTTTCCACTGGGATTTGAACTCATGACCTTGTGCTTGCTAAGCAGGCAGTGCTACTGAGCTATGCCCCACACCCTTCCAGTATTTTTTGACAGGAAAAATCTAAGTTTCTTCTGAGACACATGGTTTTAATATACATGAAAACAAAGAAAATCCATTATCCCAAGTTACAATGACAGACAATAAACATTAAGAGGGAAGAATGAGGGATAGAAAAGACTCACACCAAAACAAGGCTGAAACCCATCTTAACTAATGTTAAGTCTTCTAGCCCTGTGTTTGGTGTTGGGGATACACAGTGGTAAACTATGTGGGGACTTAGGCTGCCCCATGCCTATGGCCTTGCTTATTGCAACCTATATGGGTTGTGTGTTGGGCTTGCTCTAGTCTTAGCCTCCAGCTTTCCTTGGCAAACATGTCACATTTTTGTCTCCAACTTCCTGCAATCTCTACCACGCCTCCATTTCATTTCCCTCTTTTCATATACTGTGCTGTCAGGTGCTCCTTTTCTGGCTTTTGAAATCTGGGTGAAACTTCTTGAACCCACAACTCCTACATTTTGTATGCTGATGAAACCAGCACCATGTGGGTTACAGCAGATTTGGCTGCCAGCCAGAGCAGTAGCTGGGCTCTCTTGGACCATGGCTTCAGTAGCCTCTGGGTGCTTGGATAGCTAATCACAGTAGGATGAAGCACAGAGAACAGGTTCCCCAGGAGGTCCCTCTGTATGGGCATCCTGTGAACTTTGTTCTCCTTCGACAGGTTTACAGTTTTGTACTCTTCAGTCTGCAGTCAGTGGTGGGGTCTTGCTGATTTCTGAGATCCTGTCATTTTACCTCATACCCTTTAAACCACACTTTACACATGATTCCTTCTAGGCCAAAATTAAACTCTCAAAATATTTTGTTCTTTTTTTTTTTTGAAGTCTCACTAGAAATCTTTCTAAATGCACTAAGCAACAGCCATGCCTGATTGGAAGACCCCTGTGATTTCATTGCCCTTTGTCTCAGTCTCTTTGCAAAGTCTCGGGAAATGGTTAAAAAAATAGACAAATGTTCTTCTGGAATTCAACTTACTTGGCTTCTGATCTACTTGCCAACAGAGTCCTTTCTAACTGAAACATCTTGAGCCTGAACTTTACTAGGAATTTCTATCAGTATTCTGGTCTTCTGAATCTTGACAAGAATCATCCTTCAAACTATATTCTAGGGCCTCTCTCATCCTCTTCTCTACTTTTCCAAATTGCTCCCTTTTTAAAAGACCTCTAAATTATAGTACAAAGCTTTGTCATAGAAATGAACCCAATTTTCTATATCACCTTTCATGCCCCTGCCTCTGGTGGAAGGATGAGTTGGAGCAAAGCTGCTTAGTTCTTGTGGACCAGATGTCAGACAGGAGACCAGTGCCAGAGAGGAATGGGGAAGGGTCATACACGAGACCCAGTGTCATGCCTCCATGACCTACCCACACATATTCAAGAGTGTCCGCTGCTAATCTCCTCAATATTTCTTACTCTCATGAATTTTACCTAGCAGCATTAAATGTCACATTGAATGTTAACAACATTGCTTTTCCTGTGGTTGGATAGAAGAAATTGTTGTGGAATGTGGATTGAATCAAGAGATGATCCCTAGGCCTAATTAAGAAGAATTGGAATGAATGGATAAAAATCACACATATAGATACTCCCTTATTCTAAAGTTTTACTGATAAACCACTTTGCTCACATCAGATAATATTTGTAAACATAAGTTGCTCATGAAGACAGTTTTGGACCGCATATCATCTAAGTCCTGTCAATAGTGGTGAAAATACTGGCAGAAGGAAAAGTTGACAAAGCCTCAGCCAAATCCACATGGTATCGCCCACATCTGACTGAAATGGTTTGCCCTTAAAGCTCTGCCTCTCTGGAGGACTGTGGCCTCAGACATGCTGGCCTTCTGTAGCTGACACAGACCCTGAAGAAGCTGATAGCCAGACACCATCTGCCGTCTGCACTCCCCAGCACTGGCAGGCCAACCTCTCCTTAAAGTAAAGGTCTGAGAGGCATGTCTTTTCATATATGGTAATTATATTTCCAAGATTAAATTATCAAATATATATATATATATATATATATATATATGAGAGATCAGATGAAATTTGAACATTATGACAAAACCTATTCAATGGACTATGGACAATTTGGTGAAAAAAAAAAAACCCTTGGTATATAAATTGTCAATGAATTTTATAATGTTATATTCACATGTCTTATTTTCTATAAAACATTTTTTCATGCCTGGCCTCTAAATTGTTTTCTTAAATCTTCCTGTATTTATGTTTATATTGAAATACATATTGTCTGGATTGTTTTACTTGTTACACATTTCATAGTTATCCAGTCAAAATAAGTAAAATAACATCATTTTGCTCTTTTTCTCCTTTCTTGAGTCTCTAAAATTAGTTTTATCCATTCCCTTGTTAGCTCCATATTCCTAAAGAAACTTTAAAAATTGATCCTTTTAGTTTAAACTTTTTTATTTAATTGCAATACAGGTATATTAAGATATAAAACCTATCTTACTTAAAGTATCACATATTTCTTTTCCTTCCACCCATCCCCTGTTATAGTTTGTGTCTAGATGTTTCCCCAAGGCCTCATATGGTCATGGGCTACAGTTTTTTTATTAGGTAGCTAAATCTAGATTTTGTGATTGATTCATGATGCAATGCTGGGATGATGAGTATAAGTGCTTCTAGGACAGATAGCCCTAGTAGTAGTAGTAGGAGGAGTAGTAGTAGTAGTAGGAGGAGGAGGAGGAGGAGTAGCTGCCACTCTAGGGTGGATAGCCTGCCTATAATATAATAGACAGAGTCTGCCCCTAGCTTGGTACTTTGCTACTGTATGCTTGACATGAGTTGTTATTCTGTCAAGCCACCTTACCTTGCAGCAGCCAATCATGTGCTCTCTACTATTACAAGGTGTTTGGCTTCAGGATTCTAGGACAGCAATCAGTTAAAAATTGTACACTTTGCAGTTTCAAAATTTTCATTTTTTGTCTTGATTTTCATTGCCCTTTTATATTTTCTTTGACCTTTTGATATTTTTGTTTATTTATTCCTAATGTCATTTTAATTGAGATTCAGGGAAAGGAATTAAGTATGTGAATTCAATGTGACTGAAATTACAACTTCTCATTAATAAATCCAGAAATTACATTTTCTGATCAACAGCAATTATTTTTGTTCCTGAAATTATAACACTATAAAATTGATAAGACATTGTAGAGTGTGGGGTTTCATTGAATGTTCTATTCTAAACAAAAAGTGACACTCAAAGTACTTTTAAAAATAGTTCAGGAGATATACGAAATAATATAGGGAAAATGCAACACCTTTTATTTTTTAAATAATTTTATTGAGAAACAAATAGCAATGATATAGTTTCAAATCTGATTACTACTACAGTTTCAATAATTAATATTGCATATTGTTGTCTTCTTAGTGGTTATTCATAGTACAAGATGCAGACATGATATACTG
>NDGM010759553.1:0-11303 GCA_002564305.1 Octomys mimax
TGGGGAGATGGCTCAGTAGAATAAGCGCTTGCCTGGCAAGCACGAGGGCCTGAGTTCAATCCCTGGTTCCGCCAAAAAAAAAAAAAAAAAGGTATTTGTCACTAAAGATTTGCTGCTTTATTTAATTAGTGTGATGCGAGAGCCTCGGAAGAGGGGTAAACTGGATTATCCAGTTACCTGAAATATGCTAATTAGTATCAGTTGGTGAAGTGCCTTTCCTTGACAAACCTTTTTAAATTCATGTCTCCCAAGTAGTGTTTCAGTCAACTCCAAAATCCTGACGCAAAGGGGTCCCTTCCGCAGAACTCTAGTCCGGTTTACTTTTATACGGTCTTTGACCTCTAGAGGGCGATCCTTCCTCATTTTAGTAGAATTTTATTCTCCAGAAAAGAGCTGTGGCGCTCGCGAACCTTCCCAACTGGAAGCCCTCTCTTGTGAAGACCCTGAGGTCTTCCCTTTCCAGGTCTACTATTTTTCAAATTCGCTGTGACCCAGAAATCACCCAGCCTGCATTTCTCAATACCGCACCCTTCTCTCTTCCATTCCTTCATCCATAAGATGTTGGAATACCTTAGTTACTCGGGATCAAGAAACTTAAGTGCTCCCTGGCAGTTCATTCCTGCTACACACAGGATCCTATCGTCGTCTTTGTGTGGTTTTCCTAGTTGATATCAAAATAGTAAATGCTGTTTGTTTTATGTCAAAATTTAACTCATTTGTGTCTTGTCTTTAGCTTCCTTTTCCTGCCTTGTTTCTTTTCTTTGCACTTGGTTTTAAATTCAGAAATGTTACCACCACATTGGAAAGGAAAAGATTACTAGTGAGAAATATCATCTCATAAATTATAAAGATACATATATTGTGGACTTTGACAATACATAATACCTGTCCTTTATAAATCAAATTTCCCAAATGTTAAGGTGTTTTTCAAGGGCAATCTTAATTCTTCTTGGCTGATGCAAAATTCTGTCTCATCGTTTTAAAATATTTATCAAACGCTGGGAGGATGGGGCACACCATAACCCCAAGTATTGGGAAGCTGAGGCAGGAGCATCACCAAAAGTTCAAGGTCAGTCTGGGCAACTTAGTAAGACCATTTCAGAATAAAATAAATAAGTAAACAAAAAGGGCTATCACATAGCTCATCACTTCCTGCATTTAATCTCCAGCACCACACAAAAATAAGTAAATAGGGGCTGGGGAGATAGCTCAGTAGAATAAGTGCTTGCCTGGCAAGTGCAAAGATCTGAGTTCAATCCCCAGTTTCACACACACACACACACACACACACACACACACACACAGTAAATAAATAAATACAGAGTATTTATCAGAGATGTACCTGCTAATTCTGATATAGACAGTACAAGTCGGGGCTACAGGACCACCCCACCTCCATTCACTTGAACCTGGGCAGTGCCCTAGTGCCAACTTGTGCCCAGACCTATCCCACTACCTAGAATCTGGGATAGAAATAATGAAGACTCTAGGGAGTTCATGAAATGCCAGGCCTGGACACATGTACGCCAGGCCTGTGGCCATGATCTATAGTAACTTTCTTCCTCTGAGATTCGTAAAAGGCTCATATGTCTGGCCTGTGCCTCACACATCCGATCATAAGAGTGAAGGATGGGAAAGGACATGCGCACTAGATAACACCCACTGGACTATCGATCCCCCATCAGGGCTGCCCTGGAAGGCTCAAAGGGAGGTGCCTTGGGCCAAACACACACCTTAAACCCTTAAGCCCCACAGATTCCACACCTGTGCCATTTTTCCTTTCTGCCAGTACAAGCCCGCTCAATCTGAGCGCGCCTTCCTTTACACACCGTTAAACTTTTTCCTAACCTTTGCGCGCAGCCTCCATTCTTTATTCATCCACTGAGCACCTGCCGTATGCCGGCCACTGGGAGGCGCTTTACCTGGATTACATTGCATAATCCCTACAACCCAAGGAAGAGCTAGTATTCACTTTGTGGATGAGGAGCTTGAGATAGCGTTAATATTCATGAGCCAATAGGTTTAACTAGCACCTATACCACTTCTAACAGTCTACTTTTTTACCCAATGCTATCCTTCAGTCTCTGAAAACTGTCCCAAAATGTCTCCAAATTTGTAGACAATAAGAAGAATTCAAACTAGTCTCAGAGAAACAAGAATTGATTTCTTCAGTATTCCCCACAGCAAAACTGATTGAGATGGTTTTGAAAAATTATCCTCATTCAGACCAAACTCCACAGACTGGTCAGCACTGAATAATGTTCACATTAAACATTCGGGAACCAAATCATCCAAATAAAATCTCAGTTCGTTGTTTCCTTTCTGAATCACTTTTAATGAATTATTTAACTTCCCTGGGGCTCAGTTTTGTTTTTTAGAAAGTAAGTAAACTTCACAGGTGAGACACACAAGTAGCTACACATGAAGCGTGTACTGCGTTTAGCAAGGACGGGGAAATACAAACTCTTCCTATTTTTGTTTGAGGCCAAATGAGAGAGATGTACCTTAAACAAGAGAGAAGAACACGCACTTGAAAAGGATAAAAGGCTGTGTACACGAGTTAAGCTTAACAATTTTTAAAGATCTCCTTACAAGCACATATTTTGAATTTTGGTTTCCTTTCAGTCCTTCCAGAATATAGGACTCCCATGGGTGCATAATGAGATAGGCTCAGATAAGGAAGAAAGGTTTCATAGTTT
Source organism: Octomys mimax (assembly GCA_002564305.1). Classification (NCBI taxonomy): domain Eukaryota; kingdom Metazoa; phylum Chordata; class Mammalia; order Rodentia; family Octodontidae; genus Octomys; species Octomys mimax. The sequence goes on from NDGM010759553.1 coordinate 2,700, forward strand.
ACTAGGTCAGATTTTATTCAAAAGCCAGATCCCACTCCTGCCCTCTTGAAGTGAAACTGAAATATTTTTTCTTTAAAATTATTATTTCAGAGCTGGAGAGATAGCTCAGCCGTCTAAGTGCCCACCTGGCAAAAGCCAGGACACGGGTTTGATTGCTGGTACCACATGCCATGGCACTCCCAGGTGCGCTGTGCAGGCCACCGCCAAAGCCAGGTGTGGTGGCACACACCTGTATTCCCAGCACTAGGGAGGCTGAGACAGGAGGATCACTTCAAGTCTGAGCTGTGTAGTGAGACCTTGTACCAAATAGATAAATAAATTTATTCAAGTTATTATTTCAAAAACCAAAATTATTTTGCAAATAAAAATGTCTAGCATAACTACTGTGCTTCCTCCTTCCTAATAGACATTTTATGAAATATAGTGCTTCACCTCAGCATCCAAATTTATCAACCACTGCATTTTCCTCTGTCTTTCAAAGTGTGGTGTCTACTCAGGGTAAAGCCTCAGTTTTGGAAATAGGTGGGTCCTTCAGGAAAGGTCACTGCCCTCCAGGTCCACTCGCCAAGTTCTGCTTATTGGCATGATCACTGCTCTGTGGATCAACACGCTGGTCTTTTGGGGTTGGGAGTGGGGGCTTTCGTGTACAGCTCCTATTTATAGTGACAATAGTGTCTCGGTGTAACAGCAGGTGAGTTTTTTCCTGCATCCATAATTGGTTTAATTGACCCATCTAAGATTTCATGAGAGGATGGCAATTTGCAGTAATCACACATATCCACCTGTAGCCCAGTGCATATGCATGGCAGTCTTTAATTTATGCCTATAATGTAGTGCCATGAATGTAAAGTTATGTTCATATGAATTTTTTCTAAAGTTACATTCATATGAATTTTTATCTTTCAAACATTCAGGCCCGAGAGTTCTTGTATGGGGCTGCCCTGTGCCACTGGGATGTTTTGAAGTATCCTTGGTCTCTACCACTAGCTGCTGATAGCAAGTTCCTCCGTCAGCTGTGATAATCGACAAGGTCTCCAAACATTGCTAAGTGTCTCCTGGGAGAGCAAAATGATCCCTTCTTAAAAGCTACTCACCAACTAGTAGAATTGTCCTATAACTTCTACACGACATTCAATGTTTGATTCTCACTCTAAATACTAGCAATAAAGGGGAAGCTATCATTCTTTCCTTTTGCTTTTATCTGCCAGTGGGTGGAAGACCATTATACCATGAAGCCTTAGAGTCATGTTGTTATAAAAGCTACAACCACACAGCTGTATGATGACCCAGGTACTCCGCTAAAGCTACAGCACTGAGCACGTGTTCTGTCATTCAGTTAGTGAACTGGCTCATCTGACACTGGCAAGGGCTTCCCCCTAACCATCGCTTCTAGATCCCTGCCTCAAGTAACACTCACAGCAGCCTTAAGACAAAGGCAGTTGCTTAACTATGGGTGATGCCATAGCTGTTCACAACAGGTGCAACTCAAGGTCCAGGAAGCAGTGGGAATTAAACAATGCTGCCTCTGTGTAACCTGATTGTTAAGGAAATAAAAACATGTCTATTCAAAGTACGGACATCTAAGGCATTGGGGCCAGCCCCTGCTCGGGTTGTAAAGTATGCTTGGGTTACCCTAGGTCACATGCTTCATCTGTTTAGTATCCAGCTTGTCCCAAATCCACTCGTTCTCCTGCCCCAAAGCTGACCATCACCTCCCTGGTCCTGCCTGCCTCAGGGTTTCATGAGTTTAAACCATCCTTTCCCGGACCTCCTATCTGGCTCATCTCACAATGAACCTGCAGTATCTGACTGGCATTTCTAATCTCATGATCCAGGATCATATCCACCTTCCTAAAACATGTGTTTCTTTAACAAGTTGTTTAAGAATGCTATTATTAATAGCATTCACAGTGTGAATGCTATTATTAGTAACCAGGGAAATTTTATCTAGCAATTCCAGATTTCTAGCCTCTCTCAAGGAATTTACATGTGACCCTGCTGGCACAAAAATATTCAGCTCCGGCGAAGACACAGCAACCTGTCCAGACAAATCAGCCTGTGTGCTTGCTGCTTTGTCCCAGGGCTGGCTGCCCTCATTTATCTATCTGACCTGCCTTGCCCCACAGAGCATTTTCCATAGAAATCAGGGTTTTATAATAGGCATCCATCAAGTGCCGCTAACCCAGGGCTGTTTCCCAGTGCTGTAGTCAAATGCCAGTCACAGTTTAACGCACTTTACATGAATTGTTTCAATTTACTTGTCATAACAACTATGTGAAATAGATATCGTGATCATCTTCTTGCTAGGGATAAGAAATCTGGGGCACACACAGGTTAAGAAAGTGGATCTCACGTCCCACATCCATATATTGCAAATGGAAAGGAACCCAGGGGTCCTAACTCCAGACACCACCCCAGACTTCCGTAGGCCCTTTACTGCTTCCCAACGTCAATTCTTATCATAACTCTGGGAAGCAGTTATTATTATGATCCCTATCTACAGAAGAGGGACTTGAGGCGCAGAGAAGTGAAGAAACTCTCCCACAAGAACTTGTCTACACACTGCAGGTGAAAAACAGCCTACAGTGTCCACTGGCTTCCCACAGAGTAAGCCCAAAGCAGCAGGGCTAGGGTTCCAGTATCATGAACTTCTCCTGGCTTCAGGTGCTCTTACTGCAAGACCCAAAATTAAAAACCCAAAATCAAAGAAGGCCCCTGCTCTAGTCAAGCCCAAAGCCCCACTCAAAACCAGTGCAGACTGACACACTTTGTATTCACCATGCCAAGAGACCACATAGCCCTAGGAGTGGAGCTGAGTCACATGAATTCACTCTGCTCTGCCATGCCAAGGCACAGCAGAAGCAGAAGGGATGCTGGGTAGGGCAGAAAACTGGAACTGTGGAAGGACAATTGAAACAAAAGTTACAAAGTCGTCTGTCCCTGGTATACAGAAAGAACCAACACTGAAGGAATCAGGAAGTGACAACTATCTCTTCTAAATTTACTAAATCTAGCCTGGTCTTGACAATGGCAAGCACAAACCTCAACGAGCTTGTCTGCACAACACAATTGCTGCTCTCTTGAAATAATTATGGAATAAGAATTGGCAGAACCCCAGATTTCCCCCCCAAAAGAAATGCGCAGCTGAACAGGAAGGAGTGATCCTTCTTCACTCTTCCTTTATTTCATTCCCCATCTTCTCTCCATCGAATGAGTTCTGGCCAGCTCTTCTCCCACCCTTCTCCCAAGCCCATCCTCTTCTCTGTATCACAACATCCAAAGCCTTGGACTAAGCAGCATCTTCTCAACTGAAAAGACCTCCTAACTTCACTGGCATGCGCCCTTGCCACTTTTACCCCTGCAATCTGTTTTCCAAGTAGCAGAATAAACATCACTTATAAAACATAGATCAAATCATTACTCCAACATTCAAAACTTTCCCATCAAATTTGCATTAAAGTCCAGCTTTCTTGCCCTGTCTAGGAGACACAATTTCCATATCACTTCTTACATGCCCCCTTGTCATCTGCTAAGCGCTAGCACCCCTGATCTTTTCCATCTCCTCTCTGCCTCTACCCCTCTTGTCCTACATCTTTCTCATGCTCTTCCTCCACTTCCTTCCTATTTCTTTTTGAAGGTTACCTCTTTGGAATTTGCTCTCTTGACCAGTATTTCCAAAATATCCCCATTCTACTGTCTCCTCTTCTCCTCCGCTTCCTCTTCCAATTTCTTCTTCCACTTTTTCCTCCTCGCATCTCCTAGTCCCTGCTCCTCACTTAGACTGTCTGAAATTCTTTTCCATATGTACTTGCTTACAGGTTTCTTATTGGTCTTCTACTAGGCTATAACCTTCAATGCTTTTTCTAGCTTTAGTTCTCTCTAACGTTGGGGAAATGAGAGTAAGAAGACAAAGAGAAATTGTAAAGAGGGAAAGAAACACAGTCCTGTTTCTTAAGAACCTACAAGGGACTGAGCACAGTATCCAAATGTAACAATTGGCTAACAAATGGTAACCGTGGTTGTTTATACTATCTACCCTCTGACTGACACAAATGATGATACTTAATCTCTCATGGATCCTATGAACAACACTGTCGGCCCCATTTGACAGAAAAGGAAGCTGAAGCTGCAAGATGCTAAGCAACAAGAGCCAGTCCAATAGCTGGGAAACTGCAGAACTGATCTGGGGACTAGAGATATTCCCTTCTCACCACTTAGTGGCTTTGTCTATTATTGCTGAAGTGCGCTGTGTGACTTTATGTCTTTGTATGTTCTCCTTCCAAAAGTCGGAGCAGAAAAGAACTTTCCTCCTAAATCTCAGAAACGTGGCTGGTGCAAGAAGATAATGCCAAGATGAAAAATTATTTCAAGGATCACATAGTAGCCAAGACCCCAAATATTTGCATTCCACACTTACATCACTCAATTTTAAGGAGCTAAGGAACTGTTTCAAGATGCCAAGACAGCTCAGCCGACTAAAGCACCTGCATAGGCAAGTGCAGGGGCTGCAGTTCGATCCCTGGCACCACATCCATGCCAGCCCCACCACCAGGGCGTGCTGAGCCTGCCAGAGTCTGGGTTAGTGGTAATCCCAGCACTGGGGAGGCTGAAAGCAGGAGGATTACCACAAGTCCGAGCTGCATAGTGAGACCCTGCAACAACCAAAATACACTTTTAAAAAGAAGAAAAACGGTTTCACCATATTGGAATCGGAACTCCCTTTGGCAACAAAGTGACTCATGATTATCTGGAATGCTGTGACACATTGCATCCCTGTGGATAAAACAAAGTCAATCATGGAAGGCCCATTGACTGATGTGCCTATTCTTGCACATCTCCATCCAACATGGTTTCTGTCTTTTTCTGGTGAAATCAATTATGTCTCATGAAGGGATCCTAAGAGAGAAGAGCAAATACATTCACTAACTGACTTTCCCACTTGAGCTCACTGTATCTGGAATTAACTTCTTGAGTACTTCAAGATGAGGGAGGAGAAGCCAGTGGCAAATCATCACCGCTGTGGGACCTGAAATGCAGATACCTGGAAAACAATTAACAAGAGGAAAGAGAAGACTCCAGGAATGCAGAAAGAGCTGAAGGAACCCTGAAGATCATGGAGAAACACAGGGCAACACAGAGAGAAGAAGGAAGCAGTCTGGGATACTAAGCCCAGCCCAGGGGGTGGTAGGGTGGCAGAGACTAAGGGAAGCATGACAAGGGCTGGCAGCCCCAGTGATGTACAGTGCTAGCAACAGCCCCAGGAAAAGCCTATGCTTATTTCAAGCTGCAAATAGAGACTGGGCATGGTGGAGCGTGCCTGTAATCCCAGCTCTTGGGAGGCTGTAAACAAGCATATCATTACGAGTCTGATCTAGTAGTGAGACCCTGAACACCCTTTAGACCCTTCCCTAAAAATACTAAAAAATAAAAAATAACCCTCAAGCTGCAAATACAGTTCAGGCAGGAGGGAAGTGTTTACTCTGAAAGTGGCTTTGTCTCCCTGGCAGCTTTGGAGAGCAAATCCCTGGCAGCATCCACCATATTTAGGAATGCTGTAATCAGGAGTCGTTATGAGAAAGAGTTTGCTTTTGAAGATGGAACTACTCTGGGAATCAGAAGTCACAGGCCTGCCAGCCCTTAGGGTGTCTGGTATAATCCGCTGCAGCGACTGGGTGGCAAGCAGCCTCGGGAGACAGCAGCAGAGAGGCAAAGGGTTTCATTTGTCCCTTGAGAAATTTAAGCAGCTGTGAGGGAAATGGTGGAGGATACAGTAGTCCTGCGTGTGAGAAGGAAAGTTTTCTAGAGGGCTAGGTCTGAAAGTACTGAAACCAAGTCCAAGGCACAGCTAAGCACCCCCACCGCCCACTTCCAGCAGAGAACCTGTCGGCGCTCCGTGTCCTTTCTCCATCTGCAAATGTAATCAGGGTTGTGTTTTAAGCATAGAGGTTTGTCAAGTCCAGGTAGAAACTGGGGTGGGACCAGGGAGTAGGGCAGTGGACCCAGGGAGGCAATCCCAAACCCACAGACAGGAAAAGTAGTTGAGAATGGCAGTGGCTAGGTCCCTGAAGGACATAAACAAACCCCAAGAGCTCCAGAGTGAGCAGAGTCCTGAGCCAGACGACACACCATTGACTGATCCTGCCCAGAGGAAAAGGCAGGGCAGGATTTGAATTCACACAGCAAAAGTGTGGAAACCCAGCAGGGCCCAGCTGTGACTCACTAGTCCCTACCCCTAATGTATGGTGGATGCCAATACTACAAGTCTTGGAGAGAAACTTGATATGGAGGAAGTTTTTGGAATCATTTCTTTTTTGTTTGTTTTGTTTTTGCCTCTTTCTTTTGTTTTATCTTGTTTTTGCATTTTTTTTCCCTCTTTCTTGTTACTTGTGCCTAATTCTACTTTAAGAAAAAAATTAATTAGATTTTTAGGTTGCCATTCCCTCTTTCCCTTACTAACTTTCCTTTTCTTTGTAAATTTAGCTTCTTCCATTTTTCCCTTTCCCTATCCCTTCCACTCATATGAGTATTGCTAGTCTTTATTATTTTTTAGCCTTTCAGTTTACTCTGTTATTATTGCTAATTTCTTTTCTATTGTGAATCATAATACAGTGGTTAGTTTTAATTGTTCTTTACTGTATGTTGTATCTGGTTTGATCTTATGTGGCCACCATTACTGCAGTTCATTTTCTGTGCAGTTGTGGAATCAGATCTTCAAAACAAGGCCAGACATAGACAGGTGCTTATGCCACTGAGCTATCTCCCCGGCCCTCAGTCAAAAGTAAAACAGATACGCATCTCAAAATGTGTATAAATCCCACTTCAGAAATACAAGTATGAAAAACAAGGCAACATGCTTCATACAAATGTTCATAATTCATTGTGAACTGCATGTAAAGATACAGAGGTGGACGAAATGCCAAAGATTCAAAAGTTTGATTTATAAAATCATAAAATGATTAACGACTTTAAAAAGGATGCAAGTGAATAGCTCACTGCATTAAGGAAGACGATGCAAAACACAAATGGCCAATTCAACCAAAGGACGGAGGTTCTGAAGAAGAACCACACAGAAATTCTGGAAATGGAAAGCTCAAAAGGTCAAATAAAAAGCTCAGTGAAAAGCTTCACCGACAGGCAGGAGCAGACAGAAAGCAGAATTTCAGGACTTAAAAATAAGCTTGAGAAATTATTCACACAGACACTGATTTTTTTTAAAAACAATAGAAATTATGAACAAAAAATTCAAGAACTCTGGGAAACCCAAAGACTACACTTACAAATTTTTGGTGCAAAAGTGGTTGCCAAGGTATAGACTAATGATATAGATTTCATTATTTAATGAAATAATCATAGAAAACTTTCCAAATCTTGAGAAGGATAGAAGACATTCATGTATGGGAGGCATTGAAAACCAGGCACAGTCAGGAAATAAAACCTTTCCATGTCACATTATAGTTAAAATACTAATAGTACAAAACAAAGACACTTGAAAGCTTTGAGAGAGAAATACCAAGTTGTTTATAGAGAAAAGACCGTCGGATTAACTTCAGACCTCTCTGCAGAAACCTCAAGATCCAGGAAGGCATGCAACAATATAATTTAAGCCCTGAAAAATACCTAAAAGCTAGATTACTATATCTGTAAGACCTAGCCATTAAAATTAAAGAAATAAAGACCATGAACAATAGGCAGGCATACAGGAATTCATGAAAAGTCATGATTGCAAAAGATATTTAAAGGGATCCCATACAGAAAAGATTCAATAAGCAATTAAGAATTTAAAATGAAACAAAAATTAGAAAAACAACAGAATAATAAGAATTAGTACATACTTTTCTGTAATAACTCTTAATAAAAAGCACAGTCTGGGAAATTGGATTAAAAAGCAATACCCAACTCTTTTCTGCTTCCAAGAAACACACCTCAACAGCAAAGACACACAAAAACTGAAAGTAAAATGATGGAAAATCATATCCTGTGCAAAAAAATCCAAAAGCAAGCAAGAGTAGCTATAATCTGACAAAGCAGACTTCAACACAAAATCAGTCAGATGAGAGCAGAAAGCCATCGTATGCAAGTAAATGGAAAAAGTCACTAAGATGCAGTAACAGTTGTAAGCACATGTGCACTGAACGTTGATACACTTAATTTAATAAAACAAACACCATTGAAAGAGTCACATAGGTCACTATACAATAGGAATGGAGGACTTCAGTAGATAGCTTATCACCCATACACAGGTCATCCACATAACAAAGCAATAAAGAAACATCAGAGTTAAACTACAGTGCAGATCAAGTGGACTTAACTGATGTCTATAAACCAATTCACCCAACATCTGCAGTATAAACACTTTTGTCAATAACTCATGAAGTGTTCTCCTCAATAAATCACAGTTTGGACCTTATAGCAACCTTACCAAATGCAAAAAAAAAAAAAAAAAATCTTGCATCTCATTAGATCATAATGGAATAAAAGTTAATATAAATGGCAAAAGAAATCACAAACTATACAAATGTGGAGAATGAACAATTTATTTTTGAATGATCAATAAGTCTTTGAAGAAATCAGGATGAAAAGTTTAACTTCCTTTTTTTTTTTTTT
>NDGM010759900.1:0-12304 GCA_002564305.1 Octomys mimax
TAGTTCAGCTTGTTCCAAGTAGGTGCTTTAGACCACTGAGCCATCTCGCCAGCCCAGTTCTATGAGTCTTAATGAGTTGTTTCAGAGCCTCTGATGTTCGGATCAAAGTAGTACAGGTACTGACTCATTTGCAGATGTCCCAGCCTACCAGCCCAATAATAAAAGCAGGCATCTAGGCTTTTGACATGACAAGATTCATTCTAGAATTGTAGTCTTCAAAATCAGGTGGCATCCCTGAGTCCTATGACATATATATTCTCTGAATGTTGCAATACTCAGCACTTGATTGATGATCACCATTACTTTCTCTTGCAGGTGGAAAAGTGTCTCACCCATGCTGCACCTGGGCTGGGACTGGCAGGTCCCACTGGTGCAGGGTAACCGGAAGCTCTCCCACACACTCACCAGGCCTGGGCTAGGACTGGATCTGACTTTCTGTTGCAGGTACAAGCTACCCTTGCTCATCCACATGGTCATTTTCTGTTGGAAACAGTGAGGTCATCTTGGACCATGGTATTTGCATTTCCTAAGTTCTCCTCCTGGTCTCCAACTGTACCAACTCAGGGGTCTCAATGATCTCACACTTAAGCTCATTTTGTCTCAAAGATACAAGAACCAAGTAGTATACTATTTAATCTACTATATTAAATATATCTGTACTCCTTATTTTATCCTATTAAACACCTTAGTAATATCCATGATAATATTTTGTCAGGTATCAAAAAAATCTTAGGCTATGATGTGTTAATGAGCTGTTTCATCTTCTCTTTTTACAAGTATAAATTCTCTTTTAAAAGGATTATAGAACCTTTTCACCTTTACAAGAGAATTGTAATCTTACCTGATCCTTCAGTGCCATTCTATCCCAAGAATCTTAAAATGCACCACCAAGAAATGTTATGACTCTTAAGAAATGTTGAAGATGGTATTAGTATTTGAAGTCAATTCATAATTTACCTATGCTGTAGGTACTGGCCTATACCATCCTACTGTTGAGGTCGCCTTTTAGAAACCATATTGTGACATTGTAGTCCTGATGTCTCTATTTCCCAGATGTCAAGTGTCACCAGACAGAGTCCAAGGTGGCCTCCAAAGTGGAGACAGGGAACCTTGGACTCATCCTACCCCTGGTTCAGGTGGTAGGTCTGCTGACTTGCAGCACAGAAAGCCATTTTCCTTTCTAGAACAGTCAGTACAAATTATCTCTCCGCCATCACCAAGAGTAGTTCTCAGTTATCATGTTAGTTACTTGGATAGCGTCAGACATGACATGGTGACAGTGTGTAACGTGTCAGTATTCCATTGTCCACCTTGGATTTGGTATTCTAAAAGGTAATTTATAGGAATAACTGGGTCTTGGCAAAATCAACTGCTTTCCCCAGGAGAATCTGGGTTTTGTGTTTGCTTTCTGAAATCAGCCTTGTGCATGCTCAGCAGCTCTACCACGGAGCCACATCTCAGCCAGGAATGAGCAGCCCCTCTACCCCTGGCAGCAAGCCTGAGTTGGCTCTAATTAGAGCAAGAAGCAATTCACAAGCATTTATTGCAAACCAGTTATATGTGATAAGAATGAAGAGATGGCATTCATATTTTACAGCAGATACTAAGTGTTTAGTCAGTTAGTTGACAGATTTCAAGCTAAGCCTTAGCCCTCCTTGGTTTCTTCTATTTATATGGTGTTCTCAAGAATGCATAGCATTATCATTTCCAGTGTTTAAATGCCTTTCTTTTCTTTTTTCTCTTCTTTTTCTTTCTAATAAAACAGAAAAGGTAGAATAGTAATATGATATTTTGGTTACCTGGACAATAAAGTTTGACAATGCTCAAAACATAACCAGTGAGTATACACAAACTTTCATTAGAAATAAAATAAATGCAAATAAAGACAATGAGATACCTTTTAATTGAAATAGCAAAATAGTTTGTCATGATTTAAAACATGCAGTGTTAGTAAGTTTCAGAGAAATGAGTGCTCTTTTACATGGCTAGAGGAGGGCTCACCTCCTCATCCTGTGCTCAGGGCCCAGGTTTCCCAGTTTGGTGGCCAGAACTGTGGTCATTCTTACAGCAGGCATCAGAAAGAGGGCGCCTCCTTAGGAGGTGGGGGGATCTAGGGGTACAGGCTGTGGGTCAGGGGACACAGTCCACTTGGGATTCAGCAGGCTGGGGACTTTGGGTCTGAGTGGGCCCAATGGGGGTGCTGCGCCCTAGATATATGTCCAGAGAGTCCGCAGCTGCAAGGAACAAGGAACATGACTGTCCTTTATGTAACTTTATACTTGGCTCTGCAGTTGGGGTTGACACCCTAGGAATGGATGGCTGTTTTTCTGTCATTTAAACGGAAAGGAAAAAGAAAGTATTACAGGGTCAAGATTAAGGTTGCCTAATGTATGTTTAGGTAGAGATATTCAAAGATTAAATGAATAAAAAATGAACAATATGAAAGTAAAACCACTGGAGGGAAAAAGTTACAAGAAGGTACAGTTACGGGATTAGAATACATTCAGAAGGCAGCTGTGCTTCCTGCTGTACCGCCAATGCCACACCAAATTAGAGAACCTCGGAAGAGAAGGGTCGGGGTCTTAGAGTCACATGTCCAAGTCCTTTGAGTTTGTATACTTAGAGCTAAACCCAGAAGTTGAGGGACTCGCTCCATGTAATGCAGTCCTTAAGAGAACCGGGACAAGATCCTTGGGCTAGCTGGTTATCATGGCCCACAGCTGTGATGTCTGCACTCTGGGAGGCCGAGGTAGGCGAATAGCAAGTATGATCACTGCCTGGGCCATCTAGAAAGTTAGGGAGATGATGTCTCCAAATCAAACAGTAAGGGTGGTGGATGCATCTCAGTATCAAGCGCTCAGCTCCTAGGCAGCACTGTGCAGAGCTGGGCTGGAGAGATGGCTGGGTCATGAGGGAGCTAACCGCATCAGTGGGTTACCCCATTAATGAGTTCATGAGCTACACGCGCTGTTGGGAGTAAGCATGTCACTGGAGGTGTAGCTCTGGAAGCATCCCTTGTCCTCATCCTCTTCACTGTTTCCTGACGGCCATGAGGCAACACGCCTTTGCTCCACACCTGTGCCTGGCCACAGGTCTCCACATCACGGGGCCAGCTGGCCATGGACTGAACCTCTGAAACAGTGAGCCACATACATTGTTTCTCCTCCCAGCTGATTCTCTCCAGTATTTGGTTACAGCAACAAAAAGCTGACTAACCCAATTTCCCACTTCCCCTTTCTTTCTTTGGGAGCTGAGGGGGTTTCAGGGTGGTGGCTGAGGCCTTGTTCACATGTGAGTCAGGGCTGTGAGGCCACACAGATGGAAAAAACAAGTCCATCATGAGAACCAGAAGTACAGAGTGGTCATAACAAGTGATGCTCGGCCTCTGTAGCTGGGAGATAGTGTCATGGAGGCCAGTGATGGTCTTGGGTCTGCACACTCCTCCATGAAGGCACAGCAGCTGCCCTGCTTTAATGGACAGGTGCCATGTGAGACAGTCCTGTCTAGCTCCACAAACACAGGCCACTGTGCATGGGTCGCTGGGACACCTTCATTCCTACCAGTGATGCCTACTTGTCCTAAGCATGGATTCCTTTGCAGATGGCAGAAGCAAGCTCTTATTTATTCTGTCAACTCCACAGTTGGCATTTTCCTAGGGCATTTATTTATTTTTATTTGTTTAGAATAAGCCATCAAACACATTACACTGAAGCTTACACATTTTTTCAAGTTCAGTCATACGGACTGGGGTGTGGCACCTTCAGTTGAGAACCCCAAAATTCCTGAAGTTTAAGGTAAGGAGCTGAGGCCAGCTTGTCTGGACCTGACTTCTGGCTGAGGATGGTGATGTGGGTCAAAGCCACCTCTTTCCCATGTGCTGGATTTGTGGGTACTCACTTCCAAAAAGCTGAATGACAAAGGTAGACAATGAGGTAAGTCATCATGGGGTTGGCAGAGGAAATATAGTTAGGACGGAAGGTGACCAGGCCACTGACAGTGGTAATGATACAGAGAAGGCTTTCCTACCCCAGGCTGGTCCTTCTTAAAGACATCCAAGTAGGGCTGGGCTGGAGTCTCATGGATACCACAGGCCTCCCTGAACCTTGCTGGCCCGCCTTCCCACACCCCCCTCCTCTAGGACATCACTCATACTCGAAAGTGGATGTCCAGCCTTCTGCTGCAGGTAAATGTTTGGGAAACACATGAGTTGGACATGCTGCCAGGAGACCAGCCTTGGCTGCAGGGAAGCAAGATGCTGTGCTAGCAGAGTCTACCCTTGCCCTTTCCCTTCTCTGTGCTTGGACTGCTTGGGACCCAGCAGGTGTGGAGGTGAGAGGCCTTTGGCTCGGGCTGATGTCTCCTCCCTTCCCCATCCCCTTTCCATGCCCTGCTGGCCATGACCTTGCTCTGGGACTTGGTTTGAGGGTAAGGTGATTGTTGACTCCAGGGAAGGTTTTAAGAGAAGTGAATGAGATAAAAGGACTTTGTTGTTGTTTTTTGTGGTATTGGCGATTGAACAAGGACTGTTGTACTGAATTATATACTTAGCTCTGCTTTTTTTTTTAAAATCATATTTGGAGAGGTGCCAGCTGGGATAAAACAGTAGAAACTTATTGTCTCCCTGTTCTGAAGGCTGGAGCCCGAGGTCTGGATGTCTCTAGGGCTGAGTAGAAATCTAGCATTCACTTGCCAGGGCTCAATTTTAAGTCACTGAGTTGCCTGGGCGGGGCTTGAACTTGCTATTCTCCTCTCTCGGACTCCCAGAGTGCCAGGGTTACAGGCATGTGCCGCCACACCTAGCTGGTCCGTGCTGTTTGAAAAGGAGGTGAAAACCAGGTATCGCGGGGCACAAATGTAACCCCGCTACTTAGGTGCCTGAGGCTGGAGGATCACAGCATGATGCCAGCCTGGGCAACATAATAAGACCCTGGATTAAAACTTAATAAAAGGACTGGGGAAGTAGCTGAGGGGCAGAGCAGGTGCCCAGCGTGTGTGAGACCTATGGCCAAGGAGCAGCCATCATTCACTAACTTTAGGGACTCTGGGAAACAAGCTGGGCCTCTAGACCCATGGGTCTTACCAGCTAGGTGTCCTCCACAGCTCCCCGTGGTTTCCGAAAGGCCCACTTGCTCTGTTCCTTCAGATCAGGGCCAGGATAAGTGCTCTGGAGTTTGAGGCGATCTAGACTCAAATCTGAGCACAGCTGAGAGGGAACACAGCTGAGAGGTTCCCTCTCAGCTCAGTCAGAGCTCACACAGGTATGCGAGAGAGGGAGGCAGAAGCCAAAGCATTCCCTGCTCCTCTGCCGCCTCCTCATCAACCATTTTACCTGTGGGCAGCCATAACAGTGATGGCCCAAGAAAGAGCATGATACATTTAAAACAAAGAACAGTGACAGCAATTGGGATTTCAAATTTCTTAGCCCCCACCCAATTTTTTCCTTCATTTTTTAAAGCCATGTTTTGTTTGGGCTGTGATCATCAGATTAAGGAATATTTTTTTTGCGAAAGTATGCACCAACCCAGTTTCCTCAAAGTTTGGGGGGCTCTAGAGTCTCCAACTCAGGTTGCACATTTGTTTCACTTAATGAAATTGAAAAGAAAAGGCTTGGGCCCACTTGAAGCCAAATGTATGGTGTTTCATGGTAGTGCCTGACATCAATATTTGTCAAAAGCTTCCTACCTAAGATAGGCGCAGTGGTATGTGCCAGTAATTCCAGCTTCTTGGGAGGCTGAGCCTGGAGGATCTCAAGTTCAAGGACAGCCTCAGGAGCACAGCAACCCTTCCACTGCCCCCAAACAAGAGCAAGGCTGCTTCTAATATGCAGGCGGAGTCAAGATCCATGACCCTAGCCCAGAGATTCTGAGTGTGTTCCCACCTGGAGTCACCCGAGATGTTGGAACACATACTGAGGGCCTCCCCACAGATCACCCACTAAGCAGCATGGGTGGGAGCACTCATCCCTGTTCACCAGCCCTGAGGGGATTCCAGCGCAGGATGAGGAAATCTTATGGACACCCTTACTCTGGACAGTGGATGGAGAGTTACCTTCTTCTTATCAAGTTCTGATCCTCTGCTCACTGTCACCCTGTCCCCTTGTGGGAGCCTTGTGGTAGGGGCCACAGTTCCTCTCTCCTGCCCATGTGATGCAAGAGGTGGGCTCTATCTCCCTTCTGTGTTACCTTGCTAGGGCTGCTGTAGCAAGGTGCCACATGCCAGCTGGCTTAAAACAGCAGGAATTGATCACCTCCCTGTTCTGAAGACCAGTCAGAGCCCAAGATGTCTGCAGGGCTGTTTCTTCTAAAGGCACAGTTCCTGGCTGCTTTCCTACTTGGTAGGTGACAGCTAAGGGAGAAATCCTGCCTTCTCCTGCCGTTCATACTGTGTGCATTTGTGCATGTCTAATTTCTCCCCCTTACAAGAGCCAGTAGCATATGGAACCAAGGGGTCCTCTTCCCTAGCAGGACTTCATCTTAACCAATAACATCGATAGCAACATTATTCCAATGAGGGGCACAGTCTAAGGTTCTGAATATTAAGACTGTAAAGGATGATTTTGTGGGGTCATATTCAACTCGCTTCTCAATGAGTCTGAGCCTCAAGGATTAGCTTTTTTGGACGGAGGCATTATGAGGTGCTAGAGGTTGAACCCAGAAAGCACAGGGCCGCTTTGCATCCTCTCTTTTTTCTTTTTTCTTTTTTTCTTTCTTTTTCTTTTTTTAAATCTTGAGATAGCATCTCTCTAAGTTGCTCAGACTAGGCTTGAAGTTGTACACCTTTGGCCTTAGTGGCCTCATCCCCCTCACTCTCCCAACTCATCCTGCTCCAGTTCCATGGCCTGGCTCTACAGGGCTGAGCCATTGAAGCTTGGCCAGGTCTTGCATTTTACAGCTTGATTTTTACTCTTTGGAAACCGTCTGTCATGTAAACAACAACCTGGGGGAAAACCCTATGGGAGATGTAAGCCTGGGAAAAAGGGAGGCCTGTTTTCAGCCACTGCAGCCCACAGCTACTCTTCAGATATGCGTGGCCAACTCAGGTTGTCTCTGCAACCTACAGACAGTGCCACCAGCACCAAGCCCTATCTGAGTCCAAGAGGCACTGGTGAATAAGTGGTTTTAGCCCACCAGTTTGTTATATAGCAAGGGATAACAGCCATTACCCGGCCTTTATAGTCCACATTTGGGTCCTTCTATGAGAAGTCTTTCTGTCAGAGCCCAGGGCTTGCCTATCACTCAGATAAAAGCATTTGGGTCTCACTGAGAGAGGAGGGGCTGGGCCTGCACACAAAGTTGCACTTGCATGTAATGAATGGGACCCTCGAGCTTCTGAGAGAGTGGATGAAAAGCTGGGGCACAGCCAGGGAGGGGCAGAGGGTCCTGAGGGGGGCTTTGTGCAGGCGGCCTGCACCTGACATCAGGTGCACAGTGGCGAATGCATGGTTTCCAAAACACTGGAACCTTATAGAGATGAGGAGAAACACAAGTCCTGAGAGGCCGCGGCTACAGGGGAAAGTGGAATAACTACTGCTGGGAATGAGTGTCGTGACAAGGACACTACTTGGGGGAAATGAAGAGCTATAGAATACATCAAGAAGTGACTTAGAATAAGAACAGAGAATCATTACATGAAGAACTTGATAAAAGAGAAAGTACGTAAAGAGGGGGCCTCTGTATAGCCCTTAGCTACTGTCAGAATCTTTTTTAAAAATTTTAGTTTGTGATTTTGCTTTTTGAGACAGGGTCTCCCTCTGTAGTCCAAGCTGGCCTTGAACTCTCTGTTGTTCAAGCTGGCCTTGAGTTCGTGGTGATCCTCCTGCCTCAGCCTTCCGAGTGCTGGGATTACAGCGTGCACCACCATACCCAGTTAGAATCTTTTACTTTTAATATGCTAAATTCTGAAGTTCATGTGTGCCCTGATATTGCTTGCCCTAAGAACAGTTCCTAACATCAGTAGGGGCTCTTTTGAGAATAAAAATACAGACTTTTTTGTTTTGCCTAAAAGGCACATAGGCACACACTCCACTTACTGGGTAAACCCCTATGCATGGTACCACACAGCCCCAGGTGAAAGATCCTTGAGTCTTAGAACCATGGTCTTGGCCCCTATGGCTTTAGAAGTGAAGGAGGTGGTGCCCTGCGCCAAATGAGTTCTAGTATCGTACCCTATTCACCTTAGAAGTAGGTGAGGCTGAGGCGGAAATCAACTCAGGCTGACCCTGCCTGAAGTGTTTTATAGATAGAGGACACCTGGGCTGGGCCACCTCCCCATTTGGCCCTGCCTGAATTGCCCCATCCTTCACTCCTTCCCCTGCCTTGTTAAAACTTCACACACATGAAAGAGATCAGGGAGGAAGCAGGACCAATTAAAGGAAGCAGAGTTGGAGTATATGTCCATAGGTAGCCATAAATCCCTATGTCCGGGCTGTAACCTTGCTCACAGAGGTGGGCATGGCATTCCAGCACAGTTGCCATGGTAACCAGGGAACCTATGTAAGCAAAGGGGAACAAAGAAATGTGTCACATGCTCCCAATTTTGGAAGCAGGTGAGCGCGTACTGGATGCTGGCAAATAAAGACTCTGTTATTCCTATAATAGGATCTCCTGTGGACAATAATACTGCTGCTACAGAAGGAATAAGGGCAGAGCCCTACATTTTTGTTTGTTTGAATGTATTTTGTGCAAGGTCTCACTACACAGTTCAGACTCATGGTGATCCTGCCGTTTTCAAGCCTCCCAGGGTGGGGATTTTAGGTGTGTACCACCACACCCTGACTCAGTCACTTAGTGCCCCCAGGGGGTGGGGCTGGCACAGCATGTGGTGCCAGGGATCAAACCTGGCCCCTGAGCTTGCCTAAGTAGGTGCTTAGTCCACTGAGCTATTTCGCCGTCCTTTAGAACCCTAAATTTTCAGACAACTGCTGCAGGTCGGACAGAGTTCAACCTCTACTACTCTCTGGCAGCCATGCGGAGACAGACCACGTTGACAAGGCTTGACCCCTTATGGGCATTGAAATGGAGAAGTTTCTGGCCCTGAACGCTAGGGACAGATCATTTTTAGCAGCTTTCATGGGCCCTTTGGAAGGCTTACCCTTCTTAGGGGTGGGGCGGAATGGGGACAGGGGCTACGTAGGGTCCCATAGGAAATCAAAGCGGCAGCACCAACAGCTGAAGTGACAAAGAGCTGCGGGGCTATCTGCTCATGGAAGGATGTAGCACTACTCTGCAGGTTTCCCCAGCTGAGGTCCCGGGTCCTCAAGCTTCCCCTTAACTGAGGTCAGCAACAAAAGATGTCAGAAAGGCCCAGTACCTGGACAGGATTCCACACCACTTGTGACACCAAGCACAACTGCAGGGAGTTACAGAAACAAGGAGTGGTGTCACAGAGCTGGGCTGTGAGGATGCCTAGCGGGCAGGCTGCCGGAGGGGCAGGGGCCAGGTTGCCCCCAGGCACCACTGGGAGGGCCAGGAATTGATACCCACCTAAAAAGCAACAGAAACCAGTGCAAGCGGCTGGCTCTCGCGCCTTGGGAGGGGTTTACTCGAGGAGTCTGTTACTGGAGAAGGGACAATAGTTTGGTATTTGGTGTTTGTCCACCTTTAAGGAACAAGGAGGAAGAGAGGAGACCTCTCTTACTAGGATTCAGACAAATCCAGAATGAGGGACAAGCTATGAGACAAGACTCTAAAGGAGTCACTGTCAAGAGGCATGAAAGCTGGGCAGTTTTATATCTGTAATCCCGGCAGTCGGGGGGGCTGAGGCAGGAGGACCACGTGTTTTAGTCCAGCTGTAAGTTTGGCACAACTTAACAGACATTTTCTGCAGTTAAATGAAAAGTGAGAAGGCTCTGAGCTAAAGCCCCAGTACTAAAAAGGCGGGGGTGGGTTTCTTTACATTAAAATACCGATAACTCCTGATGCTTGATTAGATGCTCACTTTGAAAATGGTGTGCAAAGCATTTATGGCAACCGGGAAAGTTTGTATACTGATTAGGTATTGCCATTTTCAGGAGGTGCTGCTAATTATGCTGACCGTGAACGGGTACCTTTGTGTTATATAACTACATGGGTGGGTTTAAATGGGTTGGCAAAGCAAAAACAAAGGAAACAAATCTAGATGTGAAATCTAGGGAGTATGTACATGGGTGTTAGTTGTACTGTGTATTGTTACTTTTCTGTTATTTTTATTTTTTAAATCTTTACTTATTTGATACAGGGTCTCACTATACAGCTGAGACTCACAGTGATCCTCCTGTCTCAGCCTCCCCAGCTGTGGGATTACAATGCACCATCATGCCAGTTTCAGGGAAGGCACAGCATGCCAAGGGTTCAGGGCCTGGCATGGCATGCAGTACTGGGGATCAAACCTGGGTCCTTGTGCTTGCCAGGTAGGTGCATAGACTCCGAGCTATCTCCCTAACTCCACTTCTCTATTGTTTAGAAAATAAAGTTTAACCTCTCAGTACTGAAGAGCTCCAGCTTAATCTAAATTTAATCTACTGAAATACTAGTCTGTCCAGAATATATTAAATACATTTCCTATTGTGTTTGCCCTCCCTCTCATTAAAAAATGGTCAACTTTCCATTGACCACTGGAAGCAGCAGCAAGCTTAACACTTCCCACCAGCAGCCTATTCTTTCTTCCTGTAGCTCAAGCTCTTCCTAAATAGAGGCACAAGGTAGTGTGCCAGCCCCTCCCCAGATATCCTGCCCCTCAGTTCTCATTCCAGATGCAGCTCAGCTCTACAAGTGACTGTCAGCTTTATGACCAGAGTCCCTGCTTCCCCTCTTACTGTGGTCATGTCCTCAGCATGTCACATGGCAGGAAAGCCCAACATGTTTTCTAATGCCATGGCTGCCACTTTTATTACTTGCAGTTTTATTCCCAGAACAAAGCTCCTAGAAACCGAGTGTTCTCATGCCCAGCACTCTGGGAACAGGAACCGAGAGCAGGGTAGGCATAAACAAAATCTTTTGCATCACTGCTGAAGAAACTGGCCCACCTCTCCCCATAGTCTGGTGGTAGACCTTTCTGTGCTTCCAAAGGCATTCCTGTCTGAACTATGTCATTGTGGCTGTGGTACTTGCAAGGGAGGCTATTCCTCACAAATAGACTGGCACACCTAGGGGCTGCCTACTTGCCAGGCTAAGTGACATGAAACAGACACTTCTCCTTCCATGAAGGCAGTGTTTCAAGCAGAACCCACCCTGGCCTCTGGTTCAAAGGTCTGGCTTCCAGCCACCTGGGATGGATCAAGTCAAAGGCAGCCTCTGAAGCTGTTCTTTGCTCCGTTGCCCCCATCTCTAGTGCATCTGCCTTTCATCCCTGCAGCTCCATGGGCATCTCCCCCAGAGGTGCACGGGTCTCATGCTAACCCCTCTCTTTACCTTCACCTTGCCTTGAAATGGACGGGACATCAATCCACAGACTGGATGGTGTCCTTGGTCTTGACAATGGCAGTGGCAGCATTGGTATCCTTGGGTACCACATCTCATGGCAGAGCATGCAGCAGGCCATGTACTTGCCATGGTGGAGTTATACTTGACCATCTGATTGAAGGGCTCAAAGCAGGCACTGGTGGTCTACAGCACTGAGAGCTGCTCATGGTAGGCCTTCTCGGCGGGCAGTGGGTGAGTAGGTCACAGGGAGAAGTGGATATGTGGATCAAGCACCAGGTTGGTTCAGAAGTCTGTGAGGTCTACACTGAGGGCACCAGTAAGATGCAGGGAGGTGGTGATGGAAGGTTCAACCTGGCCAGAGAGCCAATGGAGGCTGCTGTAGATAGGATGCTTAACATCCACGTGGCAACTGCACATATCAAAGATGGTCTCGTTGCCCATGATGAAGACACAGTCTGCTCCAGGGTGGAGTGGGTAGTCAGGATGGAGCTGCAGGGTTCTATGACTGCTGTGGACACTCCGGGGAATGGGCAGAGCACAAAACTCCTACTTGCACTTCTTTGCATACACTATAGAAAGCTGTTCCATTAGCACAAGAGGTAAGGCCTGCGCCAGTGCCACCCCAAAGCTGTAGAAGAGCAGGAACCCTGCAG
Source organism: Octomys mimax (assembly GCA_002564305.1). Classification (NCBI taxonomy): domain Eukaryota; kingdom Metazoa; phylum Chordata; class Mammalia; order Rodentia; family Octodontidae; genus Octomys; species Octomys mimax. The sequence continues at coordinate 12,053 of NDGM010759900.1, forward strand.
ACCATTGCCCAGTCCATCTGGAGGAGGAGGTGACACGGCTAAGGATACAGATGACATGTGCCTTGTTCTCAACCTTCACAGAGAATGTCATCTAGAAGGGTCTACCCCTAAGTATAATTGCATGCACTTCTGTATATTAAATACTGAAATATATATATATATATATATATATACTTGTGTGTGTACTTTATAAAAATGATTTGACAAGTATTACACTTCTATAATTAATTGAGACACAGACATTTCCATCAT
>NDGM010759965.1:0-10609 GCA_002564305.1 Octomys mimax
GGGGCTTGGGATGATATCATCCATTCAGACTGGGGACCCAAGACGGGAGCAGCAGTGATTTGGCTAGAGATACCTGGAAACACATGGGAGCAACTGCATGCGTACCAATAAATCTTCAAGGAATATTCATGAAAGCCACTTCAAGGAAGCCTCAAAACTATTCCATACTAGATTAGACCAAAATGGAATCCAGTCCTATGTTTAAAAAAAAAAATCCTATGGCATAGAGAAGGTAAGTAAGTTACAAAAGGGCACACAGTCAAGCTCTACCAGGCTTGGGATAAGCTTCCCCTCCCTGGACTCTTTCAGGGACTTGTACTAAGCTAAATGAATTAACTACTGGAAAGGTCATGTCAGCCAGCTAGGATAGCTCTGGCATCCCTCCTCACACCCTCCTGGGGCCCCCAGAGTCCCACCTCAGTGCAGGTTGGGGTGAACAGGTCTTCTGGGGATGGGTCTCCTTGGGAACCAGCTTGCTTCCAACCAGAAAGCAGTGCATTGGCTCGAGATTGCTCACAAGGCGAGGGGCCTGTGGATAGAGGGGCACTTTTCACAGACTTTTCCTTAAGAGGAAACCAGGAAAAGTGGACACACTGGCTAACCCCAAGGCTCAGAGTCACGCATCTAGGGTTGGAGGTACACCCAGGAACATGGAAGCATGTGGAATGTGCCAGTTTTGAAACATGGACAAGGCCGCTGATTACCCAGGGCCCACCTTGTGGTGGAGGCAAGGGCTGAAGGTCAGGATGCGAGGTGATGACAAGCCACAGGTCAGCAGCAGGTGCACTGGACGAGAGCCAGGCTCTGCTGCCACTCCCTGCTCTTTCCCTGCCTGCCCTATTCATGCAGGAGCTCCAGTCAGAAAGGCCAAGGTTAGTGCCGGCCCCTGGGCCCTGGCACTTGGGAGATGTGTCTGGCTGGGGTCAGGATGGGCCATTGTGGAGCTTCCCCAAGGCTGGTGGCCTAGCTGGTGGAAGCAGCCTGGGCCTCATGCTGAGGTCACAGGGCAAGTTCCCAGGCTTTCCTATACTTACACTGCAAGAGCTGTGGGGAGCGGGTAGTCAGCGAGTTAGGGACAAAGTTGCCCATCACGTCCACACACCAACAGTATCCTAGAAAAGAGCACACACTTGCAGTTTCCGAAATGAGCAGGAGACTGTCTTTAGAAGGCTACCTTCTTTGCATGTATGGTGCTGCCAGCAGCTTGACCTGTCTGTCTCCCTCCCTAGCCCAGCTGAAGGAAGGTCCCTGTTCTCATTTTAGGGAGACAACTAGAGGCTAGAGAAACTCAGGATTTGTCCCATCTACCCAAGTGGGGCCAAGAATCTAGGTTACCTGCCTCTCACAATGGGGCTCTTGTATCCACATAAAAAGAGGTTTGCTCAGCTTCTGACGTTCCACTTACCAGTTCCCGTGTGGCACTGCCTGGGCTCCCAGCTTCCGAATGCATCACACTGTGGCACATAGGAGCCTGACCTCAGAGCGGAGGCTGCTCCAACCCACTCATTCAGGGAAGCATGGCGTCTCTGATAGAAATTCAAGGCTGAAGTCAAAGGAAGAGAGGAGAACAATGTGATGCTTGCCCCATCCGACAACTATTTTACCTTGAAATGTTACAGAAACCTCTTGGATAGTGTGTGTCATGGTTTTCCTATAAGAATAAACACAGGCTGCAGAACAGAAGGCCCTTGGTAGCTACATACAGTAACTTTAGAAGTGGTCTCCATGACTCTAGAGGTGTGGTTATAGATGTAAAGATGCTACCAAACCACAGTTAGAGCCCTGTCTGAGGACAGTGGACCTGTCTTTAAAAAAGTCTGATACAGCTACAGAGATAGCTCAGTGGTCTAAGCGCCTGCCTGGCAAGCACAAGGAACAGGGCTTGATCCCTGGTATGGCACGCCATGCCAGCCTTGCACAATGCTGGCCACTGAAACTGAGCATAGTGGTACATGCCTGTAATGGTAGAGCTGGGGAGGCTGAGACAGGAGAATCACTGTGAGTCTGTGCTTTGTAGTGAGACCCTGTACCAAATAAATAAATAAAAGATTTTTAAAAATTAAGTTTTGTCAAATGTCTCGTATAGTGGACAGGGTTCTAGAGTCTCATTTGTTTCTGTCTAAACTCTGGCACTTCTCCACTTAGCTGTGTGACCATGAGCAAGGGGACAATCTCTCTGCACTATAGAACAGGTCTAGTACAGCATAGGGTAAGCGCAATGCTCGAATTCAGGAGCAGCTACATACATTATTCCTTCACCCATCCTACTTCATTTAGCCCTAGAGAAGGTTCCTAGGCTGCATGCAGCCCTGCACAGCTAGTAATGCAGCCCCTTAACTGTGAGTTCTTAATATTGTTACATGATTTTAGTGATGTTGTTCATGACTCGACTGTGCAGTGCTTGAGTGTGGACAGTGTAGGTAACAAAGCAGCACCCCAGGAGGGAGGCTGCAGACTCCATCCCCTGTACCTGCCACAGAGCCAGCTGTACCGAAGCCTGTATCTACCAGATGTTATCACATGCACTTATAGAGTGGTCACAGTTGAAGCGTCTTTCATGCCACTCTTCTTCAATCACATTAAAGCCTGTCCATGCTCACAATTTAGAATAACTTGTTTCTTGTCTAAAGCAGAAGTCACCATGTCTCTGAGGAACAGAGAGAAAAGGTACCTGGGCACAGAGGGAGAGGGGTAGATGGAAGGGAAGAAAAGAGAAGAAAGGGGGTTAGTCGGCTGGATCACCACCATTCTTGAGCTCTACTCAGCTCCAGGTGCCACTCAGTCTCTGGGATGTAAAGATGGACAAGACACGATGCATTGGCCTCCAGAAGAGGTGTCTGATGGGGAAGAGGCAGGAAACAAAGAGGACACTGAGATTCTCACCACCCGAGTTAGAAGAACACAGACAGCAGAAACCCAGTCCTAGGACAGCAGCAGACACCAGTAATGAGAAGGCACTCTGACTCTGGGGAGGACAACTTTCCAGTTTGTTACCAAAGCCCAGAGAACTCTAGACAAGGAATCTTCTGGAACAGTTTGAAAGGAATGGAAAAGACAGCGAAGGCTCAGAGACAGACCCTACCTAGCAAGTGTGCGGACAACATGAGAACTCAGAGGGCTCATGGCAGGCTGAGGGCAGAAAAGAGGAATGCAGTCTCTAGATAAGACAGTCTTGGCACGGCCCCCGTTGGGCTTGGGATCAGCTGCACAGACACAGGCACCAAGGGAATGAACCCAAGGCCTAGGCTGCCAGGGCTGTCATCCAGACTGTGCAAGCTGCTTGGTGGGTAAACCTGGGCAACATGCTGAACCCAAAATTTAGTTTCCCCATTTGTAGAGTCATAGATGGTGGTTATAGCTTTGTCCTCCTGAAGGGATTAAAGCAAAGATCTGGCCATCAGCTCAGCATGGGAAGTGCTTAGTTAAAGACAAGGTTAAATATTATAAAGGAGCTAGAGGAAGGATGCTGGCGCCCTCAGCGTATTTCTCTGTCATATGCGGGGAGTGATGTGTGCCTTTGGCGTTACTCTCAGGATTTGCTGTGTTCATGTATGCAGTAGTTCCTCAATAATGAAGGTTCCTCTCTTTTCCCCTTCATGGTATTCCTGCATCTTTGGAAATGAAGAGAAGCTTTGGAACAGGCCACAAGTGTAGGGTGAGCTACCAGGGTCCCTTCTATTTTAATTATATCACATAGCTTTGTAAGGCTATCGGTACCTCTGCAAAACAAACATGAAACCCTACCACACAGTGGCTCGGCTGAAAAACACAGGTCATTGTTACGACACGTGCATCACTTTAGCTTTGAGTGAGGTCACAAAGTCACTTTGCCTTTTCTTTCCCGGTCTGGAGAAACCAAGCAAAAAACCCCTAGAGATGATAAGAAGAGACCCATGAATGTTTTTGCTTCTCTAAAGAGATAAAGTTCAATGTGCAGCACTCACTAGACTGAGCTGCCAACTGGATGGCATAATCGCTTCCACGCAGAAATCTCTCAAAAAAAGCCTCTTGGGGTAGGAGTCGTGGGGCAAGACTGAGTTCCTTGCTGGTCAGCCGGATTCCTTTGGCTACTAGGAAACTCTCCCCCAGAGGGAACCGAGAAGTGTTGGAAGCTGAAACAATCTCTTCTGTTTCCTTAATGAACTGCAGGACATAAAGCTTCGCTTCTTCACAGGAGCCAGGACCTACAGGATAGAAATATTACAAGTGGATTCTTTCACCATGTAATGCTCTCCGTAGACCTACTGAAGAGCGGGCGCGCGCACACACACACACACACACACACACACACACACCCCTCTCACACCTTTCACACCTCATCTGCTTCCTGGTTTTACTCTAGAATCTCACTCAACGTTTAGAAGGATCCACTACATAAGCATGCCAGGCACTGTGCTAAGCACATTTACAGAATTGAACTTAATCTGTACAACAGCCTAAGAAGATACTCTTAGCCCACAATGCCAAAGAAAAACAGACCTAGAGAAGTCATATAACCTCCCAATTAGGAAATAACTGATTCAAAATTCCAGTATACACAGCCTCACTCTAAAAACAGTGATCTTGACCAGATATTCATAATGGAAATATGGGCAGATGATGGACAGATGGAAGGATGGATGGATGGGTAGGTCAGTGGTTGAATGCATAGATGAATAGATAGCCAGGTATTGCAGGTAGCAGAGTTACTTTTGTTAAGAAGAACTTGGTTCTCAGCAACTCCTGAATTTGACATTTTAGTCACTCATTAGTTGTGTGATCATGGCTAATGTGTTTAAAGCCTCTGAGCTTCAGTCTCGTGAATACATGCAATGGTGATAATTGAGCATCTATTCCAACTGGCCATGAGGTATTTTTTTTTTTTTTTGGTGTGTGTGTGTGTGTGTGTAAGCTTTCACTACGCAATTCAGACTAATAATGATCCTCCTATTTTTGGTCTCCCTAGTGCTGCGATTACAGATGTGTGCCACCACACCTGCACTCCATCACCAGCTCAGCATACCTGGGGGTAGGGCCAGCGTGGCATGTGGTGCCAGGGATCGAATCCTGTTCCTTGTGCTTACCTAAGCAAGTGCTTAGCCCACTGAGCTATCTTGTCAGCCCTGTCCATGAGTTTTATAGTGATTCTTTGAGGGGCCAGAGCTGAAGAGTTTGGCACAGCACCTGACTAGAGGCATCATCCCTACACGCATGTGTGCAGGAAATGGTCTCACCATCAAATGTATTAATCCACTATTATTCATTAAGAACCTAGTTCTCTCCTCTCAGTGGGTTCTACTCAAGCTTTTAAATGCCTTTGATTTGCCCAGAAATATTTTAGAAAACCAGGTTCTGATTCAGGAGGAGAAGTCTGAGATCTTGAACCAATAGCAAGTTCCCAGATGCTGCAGTTGCTACAGGACACTTTGAGTATCCAAGTTGTTCACATTTCTCTATCAACAAATGACTGTGAATACGTGCTGCCTCCCTAAATGTGGGCATTTCTTTATCAGTAAAGCATATCCATACACCAAAATAAAATACTAAGTGAAATGTCCTCATGCTATTCGCAATGTTTCGGCTGTTAACATGCAGTAAATTCAAAAACAAAAATACACATTTGAAAGGAAGACACAAAATACTAAAAATTGTCCTAGTGCTTACTTCTTAAAAATACATTATTCTGTATGCCTTATTTCCTATTCCATGCCACCTCTTGTTACTCAAAGAGAAGTCCCCTCTGCTCTAGCTGAGATTTTATGCTCAGTCCACCATGCTTTTAGGACCAGCAACACAGGAATCTATAAGTGTGCATCAAGAGAACTAGGTCCAGTCCTACATTGTCTAAAATTATACAGACATCCCTCGGTAGAATACCTGACCTTTGGTATGGAGAATGATTCTATGGGCCTCATAGAAATAAATAAGGCTCCTCATGTAAGAGTTATGCCAACATGGATGCACTGATTTTGAAGGCCTATTGGACCTCGGATCTTCCTGTTACAATGGCTAATCCTTGTAATGTCATCTCCCAGCTGTTGAAAGACCGAGGACAGTATACTGTCATCACATGATCCTTTCAACAACTGTTCTCAAAACCCAGGTCCTGCCAAAGCCTCAGCTTCTGCTAATACCATGTAACATTACAACACTATCACAAAAGGTTCTGACAATATACAATATCATAATTAATGAACTGAGGGATTTCAACCAGAGTGAACAGCTATAATATTACCTATATTACCAACTGTTGGTTAGAGAGATTCTAATTTGATAATAGCAGTACTGAATCTATCTGGATATTTTCTAAAACTGCTGGCACAGTTATTTGAAAATGCAGCATTTTAATTTAAGATAAAGAGTCACCTTTATTTGATGCATACTTTATGCACCATGGCTTTCCTATAAAGTCCATCTGTGCCTATCCAAATAGTGTTAATTAAATATCTCCAGTCAGTTAGAGGCGCTGTAGGTGGCGCCTTCCTGGGCTCCTTGTAGAGGCATGTGGAAGTAGCAGAATCACAATGGCACTTGGAGATTTCCTGAATGGTGCATGTAGTATACATGGTATTACTAAAGCCTCTATTATGTGAACCCAAGGGAGGCGATGAGCACTCTCCTAGCTGTCATTGGCTCTAAGATAATGCTCACTGCAGAGAAACATCAGAGAAAGCTTAAGACATCAGTTTGAATGACCAGTGATAAGATGTTTAGCGATGGATGGTATCACCTGACCATACAGGAGGGAATGTCACCAGACCTGAGTCCTGATCCTCTCAGCTGCACACTGCAGGAGATACGTGGCCCTCTCTGAGCTCCAGGCCACACTGATTCCCTCTCACCAGACATCCCTGTCTAAGAACACAAATTTGGTTCTTCACAGAAGTGCACTCACATGCCGGGATCTGGCTTGGTTTGGCCCGCGTCCCTTCCAGTTCCTGCCCAGCCTTGTCTACACACCAGCAGCTCCGGAGGTCCAAGTGTGCCAGCGGGGTGCTGAAGTCTGAGTAGGGCCCTGGGTATCGGCTTAGCTGGCCGTTCAGGATTCGCCAAAAGAAGAAGGGCTGCAAGAAGATGTTCTCTGCAGGCTGCGTCAGGTTCCCTTCCAACACTGCTGGAGGGACATCCTGGAGGGAAGCGAACTGTGCTAGCACAGGGAATATGCCTTGTTGGCCACTCTCATATAGACTTTGAACAAAGAGATGGAAGTTTCCAGAAGCTGCTTCTCTATAGCTTGTGATGCTCATCAGAAGTCTGGCAGGGCTGAGATCTTGGGCCTCAGGGTTCTGAGCCCTCCATCGATCGTACCATTCAAAGACTTGCTCGGGTGGCCCATCACACTGCACGCGCTGCCACTGCCCGTCAGCACTGCACTGTGGGACGTAGACGCTGGAGAACGTGGACGGCACACTGGAGTTGGTAAGCAGGGACTGTGTCAGGGCTAGGAAAGCCTGCTCAGCCTGTAACTGACAGGGACTTGGGCCTGGGGAAGAATAACAAATAAGGTGTTTTAGTTAAAAAATAATAATAATAAGCCAGAAAGACAGAGATGGAGTCACTTAAGGTTCTAAGCGCTATCTACAACCTCATATAGTTGCAGAAATCTTTTTTTTTTTTTCATCTATTTAGTACAGGGTCTACAGGGTCTTGCTATGTAGATCAGACTTATAGTGATCCTCCTGTTTTCAGCCTCCCAAGTGCTGAGGTTACAGGTGTGTACCACCATGCCTAGTCTCAGTTGCTATCTCAGGGAGCCCCAGGGGCGGGGCCGGCATGGCTTGTGGTATAGCTGCAGAAATCTTGACAGCCTTAAATGCTTAGATACATAGGCAAAGGGTACCATGACTATGTCAGCTACTGACCAGCACTATGCGAATACATGTAGTTCTTTAAGGCTAAAACAATCTCCCTACTTTCTCCTTAAAATGGCTAACATTGTCCAGGCCTTCTTGGACAATTCCTCATTTAAGCAACCAATTTTGTCATTAACTGAATTTTACCCTTTCTCCAGGACTGAATTCTTTTTTTGTGTGTGTGGTGGTTGGGTCAGGGCCTACAGAGTGACCCAGTGAGTCTACAGATCAAATACCCAATGGACTTACATTGCTTGGGTTCCCCAAGTGTACTCTGAGTTCCAGGAATAGCCCGACCCTCGGAGTCAACACAGTAGCACTCTGAGTTGAAGCACTGGACAGGCAGGAAATGCCCCTCGCTGGTGCAAGAAGGAACAAACATGCTGGTCCCGGCAGGCTGGCTGCGTATTCGGCTCTGCATGCGAGCCCTTTGCTTCTCACACTCCTTGGGGCACCTCGGTTGTCCACCTCTGACGCGAGAGTCAGGAAGTTCTTTGCCCCGCAAGTCCACACACCAGCACTCTCCAGCAAAGCACTGGATTTCCTCATAACTTCCTGTCACTGTGCACGAGGGGACAAAAAGCCTTCCAGGTGTCTGTTCACAGGCCTGGGAGCTGAGCGCCATCTCCATCACATCACCCAAGTCCCTTACCACCTCTTCAGGCACAGAAATAGCATGCTGCAAGAAGAGAAGGAATTCAGGATGCTCCAGCAGAGAGACAACAAACTGTAAGGCATTTTGGTTCTCTTGCAAATTGATTTTAAATCCGAAGCTGCCCATAATTGACTTATTGGTAGCACTGAGAGGCTCTGTGACAGAACTTGAATCTAATCCCGCAGAAAGTGGTCTGCCCAGCTCTCCTGGTCCCCCTCCATCCCGGAAGCCCGGGAGACCAAGTTGCTGGAAGAACTGACTGAAGTTAAATGTGCCGCTTGTGCCAAGAGCTCCAGACAAGTTAAACTGGCCAAGATTCACCAGAAACATCCCACCAAAGAGGTTTTGCTGCAGTCGCTTTGGGTTAGTGGTAAACTGAAGGGCGAGACGGGCCAGCTGTCGGGAGGGAAAAATAGCTCTCATAGCTTCTCCAAGCAGACTTTCGAATGCAGAATCCTGTGGCTCCTGCCCTTTCACTATTAGGGGAAGAAGCCCCGAGTCCACAAACAGCTGCTTGATCCTGGTTGGGCAGGATGTGGCAGGCCTCGCTCCTCCCTGAGTAGCAGATCCCTCCTCGGAGGCAGAGAACGAGTCACGCTGGCTGACATAGCCGGAGGGCCCGAAGTAGAGCCTGGACAAAGCCCGCCGCCTTTGTGAGGCACAAGCTTGGTCTCCAGCTGCATGGGCAGAAGTGAAATGGGAAACAGGATTTAGCATCACCAGCAAGCTCAAGACAGCCCCTCAGATCCTTGTAGCACTCAGACGCCACAACTTCCAGCAAGGCACGTTCTCTTCGGAACACTTTCTCCTAGGTGGCCTTTTATTACTACCTCCGAGCCATGTCTGCAGGGCCATTTGGAGAAAATGACTAACCCCGCCCACATGACCCCTTGCCTAGCTTTCACTAGGACATGATTCTGTTCTACAGCAAGCCTCAGCTACACTGGCCCCTTTCCAGAAGCCTCACCCCATTTTCCAACTGAACTGGGCATTATAGTGTTCTCTTGCAAATCCATGTCTACCTAGAGCCTCAGAATGAGACCACACTTAGAACTAGATTCTTGGCAGATGGAATTGAGTTAAGGTAGATTAGACTGAGCTGTAGACCCGGTGACTAGTGTCTTTGTAAGAAGGTCATGTGTCAGGTGGTATAGCTCATGTGAGAATTGAGACACAGATTGGAGGGATGCAGCCACAAGCTAGAGTATGCCAAAATGTGCCAGCCGTCACACTCACAGGGCCCTCTCAACATCCTGATTTCAGAGTTTTTGCTTCCAGGACTGTGGGAGAACAGATTTCTGTGAAGCCACCCAGTTAATGGTGATGTTACAGCAGTCCTAGGAAACCAGCACACAAATTTCCTAAGATGATGTTTCCCCGTGTTCTCTTGAAGAATTCCTAAAGGACTCCAATGCTTCACTACCTGTATAATCCCTCTTTACATTAAAGTGCCTGCTTAGGCAGACACAGGGGCCAGGGCTTTAGTCCCCAGCCTGCCATGCTGGCCCTGCCCTCCAGGGCGTGCTGAGACAGTGATTGAGCCTGGGCTTGGTGGTGCACACCTGTAATCCCAGCACTTGAGAGGCTGAAAACAAGAAGATCACAAGTCTAATCTGTCTAGTGAGATCCTATAGACCCTGTACTAAATACATTTAAAAAAAAAAAATCCCTCTTTACAGGTAGTCTTGTCTAGGCTACCTGGCTTAAAATCCATTTGAGGACAAAATTCATACCTTAAAATTGTTAATGTTTCTGATAATAAGAAATATTTTCCTATACTATGACAATATTTAAAACATAGCATGGGAGAAGTGAGGCATGGTAGCACATACCCATAATTCTAGCACTTGGAAGACTGAGGCTGGAGGATCACTGCAAATTGGAGGTCAACCTGGGCCTTAACATTCAGGTTGGCTACAATCTCACTAAGAAAAGGCATGCAAGATTCATGTGCCAGTGGCTATGTCAATCACAGGTAAAAGCAAATAAACTCCACTTTTCCATAAAATCATAAAACTTAGGGCACATTTTAAGCCATTACCTCACCCTCTACTTTCTAAAATAATTATTTCCTCTTGACTCAAAGAGATGCCAGAAAGACAGACACATTCCCCTCAGCAGC
>NDGM010760104.1:0-11963 GCA_002564305.1 Octomys mimax
TAGCATCATGCAATACAGCAACCATTGTTGAATTCCTATTACTTTATTTAATGAAATTTTGTATAATTTCTATTTTTTTACCATTTTATATTCTTAAAAACATAAAAAATTAAATTAAATTTAAAAATGAAGTAATTCCAAAGCAGAGTGTGTAAAACTTGGACATATTTTTATAGCATCAATTTAGCAAAGTAATGCTTTTCTACCTAAGACTGAACAGCATACACTTATGATTCTCCCTTTTTCTTTTGTCCTTCATGTCCTCATATGGAAGAAACAACAGGACAAAAAGATCCACCAATTGCTGAAGAGCCTTTGGCTGGAGACAAAAGAAAAGAATTTTGAACACAAAATCTATTAATAACTCAGTTGATTAACTATGCATCATTTCTTTCTTTTTTAAATATAAGTTTTATAGTTAACTTGTACAGCTACTTCGCATCCTTAAGAACATTATTGGTCTTGACTCAAGTCAAATAAATGAAATTAAAATATCAAACATAGAAGTACTGTTATTTATTTGGAGAGTTAAGTAAAACATTTGTTAAGAAAAAGACTACTGGTAGCTGTTTTAGGCTTTGTAGGCCTTATAATATCTCGGGCAACTATTGTATTCTATTCTGCTCTTACAGTTAGAAACCAGCCATCAATGAAATATAACATAATGGGCCAGACAGTATTCTTCCAACAGGATTTTATTTATGACAACTTGAATCATGTATAATTTTCACATATCACCAATCTACTTTTAAATTTGTTGAATACTGAAAAATACAAAAATTATTCTTTCCCCAGGAACTCTGTACATCACATGGTATGCTAGATTTATTCCACTGGTACTAATGTTTCTAGTTCGGATTTAGCCTAGAAAGTTTAATTAGATGTTAGTACAAAAGTGTCCAAGATTTACCTCTATTCCTGGCTGAAGTGTTTCCTAAAGAAATATATTATGGACTTACTCAAATTGTTCCTTAAAAACATCAAGTCTAGTAATGTCAGTTTCTCTGAAATATTTTTAAGCACTATGTCTGAAAAAAAAAAAAAACCTCACTGCATTGATTTCAATCACAAAAGTCACTCAGGCACAGTCTGTTTCAACTCCATATTAAATTCAGAATTGTTTCTGTTGTCTAAGACTATGCCTTAGGTTATTTAAATGGACATGTCCCCCAAAATATAAAGGTTTCTGTTTTTTGCTAAACTAACACAAAGGCAAAGTTTGGTGGAGTTGGAAATGGAACACAAGAGAAAAAGTAAAATAAAATTGATTTATGGCCTATGTAATCTTAATTAAAAAGCAAAGATGTGTGTGCTTACTACTTTGTGCCTAAACTAAATTATTTTAATACAACATTTTCAAATTGTTTTATTATTCTTGGAAATAAGTCAAATTCCTTAACCTACTGAACAAGCTTGATTTTTATTGCTACTGTCATTTTCAGTGTGCTCTTGAACCTATCTGAATGGTAACAAAGAACAGTTTCAATTTACGCTTAAAACTTAGTTTGTTTAAAGTCATCATTGCATCTATAATTGGATGTAGTTTATGGAGTCTCTCAAATACGGAGACTCACTGTCAGTCTGTGGCTGACAGTCCGTTGGCTGCAGCGACTATGCCTAGCGCCTCAACAAGGTAGTATGCAGCCCCCTACAAATATGATTCACAGTTCATTGCGACAGTTTCCTTGCAAAATATGAGTAAGTCTTTGTTATTAATAATGTACACACACACGCGCGCACGTGTGTACACATATGTACAAGCACACACACAATAACAAAGACAGCCAGTTCACAAAGTTCCCTAAGACTACTAGCACAATACATTGTTACAATAGATACATGTAGATTACTCTGACAACTAAATGATTCAAACAAGCTATAGAGATAAAAGCTCTAATTTGTACCATTTACTAATTTGCATGCTGAGAGTAATCTCAACATGCCCATTTTTAGCTACCAAGGTGACATTTCTGATGGTAGAATTAGAAAAGAGAAATATTCTTGGTTCTTGGAGCAAGCAGGACCGAGCATAGAACTGCATGGTGCTGTAGAGATATAATTTTTTTTTATTCTTTTAACCAGAAGACAAACTAAAACTTATTTCCTCTGTTTGCTTTTCTGCTATCATCTATTTCTTCATTAAAATAAATCATCTAATTATAATACAATATGTTGAACTTGTAAAATATCTTTAAGAGACCATACATATAAGGCCATTGACATTAGCAACATTAGAATTGTTACATGTAATGCAGAGCACTAGAAGGGAAATGATTATAAACGTCATTAAAAGCTAATGTTTCTGAAAGGCTTTTATGAACTATATTATTTTTCCATCAAATAATACCAGTTCAAGGATAATCCTGAAATGGATTTATTAGTTATGGTTTAAAATGATTTTTAAAAATTTTTTCTATTGTTAATTTTTATAGTATACCCTGGGTTCTATGAAAGCAAATCTGATTGATTGCCATGATTCCTAGAGCCCAAAGGAGTGAGAATGCCATGCTATTCTGTTAGTATCGATGGGTAACATGAGAGTAAATGAAAGAAGAAAATAAATCTATTGGTTTACTTGTAGAACTATGTCCCTAAAGCTTCTCTTTCCCTTTTATACTTATGGTTTATCCTGCCTTCACTAGTCAGAGGAAAAAATGCTTCACTTGTTCTACATCAAATGAAAGTATCAGCATGACATGTTACTAAACCCAGATATAATGAGATTAATGTTTAAACTGTAAGAGGATTGCAGATGTAAACTCCAAAAATGAAGTTGCTCTACTATTATGATCTATACCTTCACTTAGGAACTCAAGAACTAACCAAGCTTCTGTAGTTATGTCGGGATCTCAGTTGCTGCTTCAGAAATCTTCAGAAACATTCAGGGCAGATGTTTGTAGTACATTAGGACTAGGAAGGGCTGAATCGCTATGGAAAGGTGTCTTTCAACAGATGATACCAAATTTCATTGCTTCAATTTAATGTGTTGGTTATTTAGAAGATATGGTTGTTTTATGAGTTTATCATAAAGTCATCAAGGACCTACATAGGCGATGAGCAGTACTAGGATTGCACAGAAAGAAAAGCTGTGAAACTGAGTCTCAGAATATTTGACTGAGGGAAAAGAATGGGAATGAGAATAAGAGGTTTAAAAGCATCTTGAAACAAGACCATCAAAACATCTTGGTGTTTCTAGAAAAAAAGGCGAATTACTAAAGAGAAATAGGATGCTTGTGGATGAAAGAACATTGGTTTTGATGAATGAGAATTTTGGGATTTCTGAAAAAAGATGGGGTAAGAAGTGTGAATACTTACAGTGAGGTGTTGTTGGGTAGATTTAGTGTTGGAAATTGAGGCAGTGTGGCATAGGTGACTAACAACTGAGCTGAAGGAAGGGGTGTGACAAGGAAGGGAATATTTGTTTCAGTAAAAAGAGAACCTGGCATCAAGGTCTGCAGTTGAGGGAGGAGGAGAATATATGAGAAGGGGTAAGACTGACACTAGGTAATGAGACAACACTGAGAGTTGAAGGGTTTGGGGCTGGGTGTCACCTTCTAATGGAGCTTGCCAATGTCTAGAGGGTAAATGACAATGACAGTAGATGTTGGAATAGGAGGAGAATGAAAGGGCTGTGGTGAGGTCTGACAATGTATGCTAACAGGGCATATGTCAACTTCATCCCAGATTTTTATGTTTTGTAAGATTCAATTAACATTTGTGAGTTTGTCAAATAAGGTGCATAAACTCAGCCCAAAAACCTTAAAGCCCCTCTCTGTGCTAACAATGGAAATTTATTTCTATTTCCTTGAGAAACTTCTCAACAAGGTATTCACAAGGCTCAACCTGAAAGAAGCAATTTTCCTTTCCAGAACCAGAGAGAATGTACTCCTTACATAAGGAAACTTATAGCTCCCAGAAGGACCAGCCAGATGACAATAATTTGGTTCTACAAATAGTGCATAGAATATTCTTATAATAACTATGACATTCACCCAAGAAACTATGAATGTGTTACTTCAAGTGGTAAAAGGCTACCTGAATGTGTCCCATCTAATCACAAGAATCCTTGTAGGAAAGATTTCAAGAATATATGGCAAGCCTCTAGAAACGGAAACAGCCATTACTACAACCCCCCGCTCCAAAACCAAGGAAATATATTCTCTCTAGAGTCTGTAGGAAGGAATCTAGTCCTGTTGACCATTGATTTTAGCCTAATGAGGCCAGTACCAGACATTTTAACAATTTAATTATAAGTTCATAAATATGTATCACTTTAGGTGGCTAGATCTGTTGGTAATGTGTTTGAAAGCAATAAAAATCTCATACTTTATATGACCCTAGATTATCTCTGAAAGTATATTTTAATATACATCAAAAAGAATAGAAATCAATTTTTATAATCTTACAAGAGAAGAAGTGACTTTCCCAAAGCAGATGAAAACTTGCTAGCCTCCAAAGACTGCTGGGTCCCTACAGACTTGCATTTCTGGAAGCGAATTAGTTTTAGTCATCAGCATGTGTGTCTTCCATTTGCCACCTGCTAAGCTTCCAGGCTCTGTCAGTTCCCTCATGGCTTCTACCCAGGTTTCAGCTAGAGAGTGTGCTAGATATTGGCATCCATTGGACTAAGCGAGGTATGTGACCACAGCATTAATAAGAGTGGCATCCAGTGATGAATGGTATAAAGAAATCTATGCAAAATCTGGCATCAAACCAAAACCAACTCGCTCTCCCAAAAGAAGGGCACAAACAGAACTGTGGAAGTGTTTTCTTGGATTTCGAATTTGAAACCTGGACACTATGATGTGGAGGGACAGTTCAGGCAGAAGTAACAGCACCGGCGAAATCAAAAAATGGGAAAGACTGCCTTCTTCTCATTCTCATCCTACAAAATGAAGTTGAGAGGCATGAGAGGCGTGAGGTTAAATACATTCCTGAATAACGATCAGAGTTTTTATGTCATACAAAACTCACCATGATATAAAGGGAGGTAAAAAACAGTACTGAGAGGTATAAACAGTAGGCAAGCGAATACAAACCATAAGCAGAAGAAAAAAATTACTTCTCCTGGGACAGCATGAAGGACAAATGGAGGTAGGACAAACAGGAAGTAAGGAGCTCGCACAATAATAATTATGCAAAAATTAATTAGGGCCCAAGGCAGAATGTTAGACATAAGGTTAAGATTTGAAAGATTTAGCTAGATTGTGCTGGATTGGCTGACCTTTAGGTGAAGGATGGTTGAAGAAAAAGTCAAGGATCATCATTAACCACCATGGTTATCACCATAACTAATTTTTGCTAGGTCTTAATACTGGGATTATATCAGATGACCTGCAAAATAGTATGCGAAAAATGATTGTTACTTTTATTCTATTGATTAAAAAAATACTCCAACTGAAACTACAACTTACTATCTTCATCTGTTAGTTCAGAGCTGAAATTCAGACCCTAATTTATCTCAGCACCTACTTACTTCAAAAGTGGTTTTCCTAGCCATGTGCTGGTTCCGCAAGACTCACCCCTTGATTTCTTGGTTGAGTGACTGGATGGATACGCTACTACTAACTAGGAAAGTCAAAAGAGACAGATCAGTAGTCAAACTTTGGCAATGTACTCAGTTTGTAACACTGCGGTTTGAGGTGCCTAAACACATTTAGGTGCAGAGGCCAAGGGCTCCTGGTTTTCTGAGTTTGATTTTTTAGTTGGAAGTGATGAGTGGTACCTTCTTAGTCTTTTGCTGGGGTAAAGCTAATTAAACTAGCAGAAATATAAGAGAGAAAAGCCAAGAAATGTATAGCTGTGCTAAAGATTAATTTCAGACATTGAAAGAAGACGAAAATGTTTCCTTTCATCTCCAAGGTAGTACAATGTCGCCACCTACTGTAATGGTTGCTAAGAACAATACATCTTTTAACTCTTGAAAATCTCAACCATGGGCTTATGATTGTAACACCTCTGTGTGGCTCCTCATTTCTCCTTCTGCTACACTTGCTGCGGTTGGCTTCCTTTGCTTTCTCACATCTACCTGAAGAGGTGCTTTGAAGCCTTATGGGCACAGAAATCTACACTCTTCATTCTTTAACTGTCATTGATTTGCTTTGTCTTTTTCTGCTTCTGGATATGGTACTGACAGTAATGTGTTATGCAGGCATAGGTGGGAGAGAGGCTGGGGACTCAGTTTTGTCATCTGTAAACTGGATCCACAGATATTTACCTGAAAGTGCAATAAACAAAAATGAAAACAGAGATCAGAAATGGCAGTGGATGACACAATGACTTCCAAAGTAATGTTTTCACAGCCCCAACATGAACAGGAACAAAGAGCACTATTATAGAATGCATGAAACACAAGATGGTTGCAGCAGCAGTGGCTTCAAATATGTGTAAAAGTCATTGACTGTTTTAGGGACATAAAATACATCTGAGGGAAGTAAATGGTAGCAAGGTAAAGAAAAATGGGCTCTCTCATGCATCATACTTTTAGTATGAATAAAACAATTGCATTTACTTCCTGAAACAGAAGAGTGGCGGGGCACTTGGCCCTTGCCCTTGCCTCCCACTTGCAGTATCATAATTGCTCTGACCTTGGCGGTAGGTGTGCATTCTGCATTTGGTGCCCTTTCTTGGATATTCACTCATCAAGTATTTATTACTCCCTGCAAGGTGTGAGGCAGTGTGCTAGAAGCAATTTTGTCCTTTCTGCATGATGGGCATTACAGTGACTTGATTGGGACAGAGCTAGAGGGTTTATTTAGGGATTATAAAATTACATTTCCTTGAGCAGAGTGTGAGAAAGTCCCAATCTTTCTAAATTTGGACATGTCAGATTTCAGAAGAATTCTAAGGAGGGTCCTTCAGTGTTGACCCCTGACAGCTACTATGTTAGATAGCTCCGTAGAGTGTGCTGGAGAGGTTGGCAACTGCTACTAGACACTAATCCAGACTAAATCATTTCCAATATTCAAGATCTGTGGATGTCCACACTAAGAAAGACTGACCTTTGGAATTACAGAGAAAAAGACAAATGTCAAGTAAGGTATAAAAAAGAATGTCCTGGGAAAGAGGCACAATAATGCATGTGGAAAAGAAGACCACATTAAGGCTTCTCTTTGGCTAAAGACAACATTCTAAGAGGATCTGAAAATCTTTACTGTTTAAATAGCAGAAATAATTTCCTGATTATGAAGATAACTTTAAAGCTTCACAAAATTTCATATCAAATAAAGAGAAGGAGATATTGTTATCAGCCACGGGGCTTCCAGCTGGAAAATGATCAGTATCTGTATTTGCTGTTTTCAGTTATTTGGACAACTTCATATGATTAATAATCAAAATAATGATCAGAACACAGTTTAACTATTGTGTCTAGAGTTCATAATACTGTGCTGGCATTGCTGTCAGTCTTCACGATATCTCTGTATTGTATGGAACGTCTAGTCATATAGCATCCTCATTAATTATACAACCGTGAATGGAAAAATGAGTTGGATAGGGCTACTTCACAGTGAAGAATAAACACAGGAAGACATGTTTGATGACAGCCAGTATACACTTCTCCAGTCCATAAATTAGTCCCATCAAGATAAACACTCAATGATGAAGGATTCAATATTTAATTTATTTCTAGCTTTGTCCCAGGATCACCTAATTGAACTATCATTACAGGTGCAACCAATTCTTTTTCAATTTGTAGCTGAAAATTGCCATAGCACACAGATTCCAGCCATATTTTAATGAAGTCTTTTATTAGAGCAGTGGCTCCTATTGCCACGTGTGAAGGAGCTCTCAGATTTTCCATTAGAGGCCACACTTTGGATAGGTTTATAACTTGGAAATAAACCTTTTCATCAGGTTGAAGTAGGGCAAGGAAGGTTTTAGCCTTAAGAGTACTTTGTTATTTCATAATAATAAATCAATTTTCCTTCAAGATCAGAGTGCAATAACAATTTTCTTACAATGCCATCTCCTTGTGTTTCTCCTGCTTTATATAAATGGCCGTGTTTCACACATTTATATCTCCAGGAAACATTCATTTGGGGTCATGGAAAAAGGTTCAAGAGTAAGGCAATTGAAAATTTTGTGCACGATGCTAATGCAGTATCCATAAAGCCAGTTAGACTTTGCACTGAAGAGAGTCCCGGTGCAAGGCACAGCCTGTATCTGCAGTCTGAGCAGCTTTCTTGCAAATGTGTTCCCTTGGTCACATGGGGGGAGGACACAAGTGTGTGTGGGTGGTTCTAAACAAAAGTCACACCATACACTGAAAAACAAGTAAGAGGATAGGTTCCAGGAATTGCAGCATTATGGGCTGAAAACATTAAAAAAAAAAAAAACAAACCTACCTTCACTGTTAAAAGGAAACTTTTTATTAATGCCTACATCAATGCCCTTAGACTCTTTAAAGAGATTGGGTTTTGATTTCAGATTCCACTTCTACACTCTACACAGCTAAGTAAGGTAATTTAAAATGATTGCTGAGTCACCAAAAATGTTGTTGAGCCTAAATGAACTTATGGAACCTAATTTAAAGCACACATACTAACAGATGCATATATACCCTATACAGTAAATTCCTTATTTTTGGTGCAATGTCTACCAATTTCCATTCTTTGTTATTGCATTCCTTTTGATATGCTTGAAGAATTTAAATATTTTCTCTTGTTCAGAGTCATTTGGGATTGGAGTTGATGGTTATGCTTTTTAAAGTATAAATTTATACTCCATATCTCTTTTGAAAGATTTGTATTTTATTGGATGCATCTGAATTAAACAGCTTCTCAACCAGTACAAGTAGTCTTTATTACTGCAGTTGGCAGCCAAACAGCTATCACGGTCGCTACCAGACCTTATGTTGGCTGTGTTCTTTTATTCCTTTTCATGTATCACTGTCTTTCAGTCTCAACGATCGTAGGTACCTTCTTTCACACAAATTGCATGGATTTTGAAACATGACTGAAGAACAACAAACACCCTTTTCACTTCTTGACAACTCAAATTCTTCTAAAAGAAAACAGAAACGGATTCTTCAAAAAGAAAACAGATTGCTTTAAAACATGTCACAGCTAAATGGTCACGCTACTAAGCTTTATAAGAAAAGCATGAACCCCTTGTGATTCCTCTGCTGACCTGTATTTTACTCTCTAAGGGCAAGTACCTGCCTAGAGTGTACAGGATGAGGAAAGAAAGGCCAGAAAGGCAAGATGGTGGCAAAGATGAGCAGTTCATATTCTCCTCCACCTTCCTCCCACCCAATAGCAATCTTGTCATACTGCCTACAAGCAAAGATCCTTTTGCTTGTATGCAGCTCTGAAAATTATGCTTATTATTGCCATGATCTCAAAAAGGAAAATTATTATTATTATTCATTCCCATGGCCTACTTTCACACTGAACAATTATGACTTCAGATGAGAATAACAGTTTCATGTCAAAATGCTCATACATTTATGGAAATACATAGCTGTCATTCTGCAGCAAAATTAGAAGCCTTCAATTTTCATTTCAAAATCATTCTGCATGCAAATAGTGAATGCAAACAAGGAACTTGTATAGCTGGTGTAAAATCCAGCATTCTCCTCTAATAACGGAAAGTTCCTAGCCAAAGCAGTTAACTGACAACTAAATCATGATAACCCTGCCTTTAGGCTGTCTTGTAAGTTGTGAGCTGTCAATAGTTCATGTTCCAATGACAAAGAGTATATCAAAATAAGGATCTCTGAGCCTTAGTTTTAATTGGGATATTACAGAGGTGAAATATGCCTGAAACTCCTAATCCTATCTTCAACCATTAAAAAAAATCATAAAGATAGATAATTTAAGGAACATAAACACAGTAAGCTTACCAGTGGTATTATTTTAGATAAATGTTTTTAGAAAAGAAATATTTATATCAAAATGTCATCATAGAGCGTACATTATTGAATATGCAAGGATTAGCATGTTTGAAATAAGGACAACACAAAAACTATGCTCACTGCTACTTAGTTTACAATGTTTTGGATGCAGTTCACTGTCTTCCTGGGCCTCAGGATATCTGTTATTAAAATCAACCAGGTTGAACTGGTAAATTCAAATATGTTTATAATTTAGAGTCCTGGCAATAGAATAAAAGGATTACTGTCACTCACAAAGAACTTCTTACCTTCATTAGTTGCCTGAATAATAAATGTCATCATGTTTTGCTGTGCTTTGCAATAAGCATTTTTTATTGATACTAAATACTCACTTACTTTAAACAAATAAGACACAATTAGAAGTTCAGACAAACAACAATGAAAAAGATCCAATCATAGTGCACAAATTATTTATTTGAAAATAATTCATATTTTAATTAATGTGGTAGTAGTAGGATGGTTTCTTATGGGTTTTTTTTGTAAAGTATCAGCATAATGCAAGGAGAAATCACTGAACATGAAGCAAAGGAATAGAATTGAAGCTTCTCCTAGAACTACGCCTCTAAGTAGCTGTGGTGCTTCAGTCACTCATTAAAAGGACTTTCAAACTCTTTGTGAGGTGAAAAGTAGGAACTGGATCATAAATTCCAAATCCCTTTCAATTCTTAAACTTAATTCTTTGCTGTTTTAGACAAAATTTATTAAACATTTTTTTGTGACTTAAAAAGATATTTCAACTAGTCTTTCTCTTCATAATCAAGTGATTAGCCACAACACTGAAATGTCAAGATGAAATATTGAGAAAAAAATATATGAAGTAAATTATGGAAGCTTCTAGGCTTTCTGAATCTCTGTGACCCAAGAAATAGGCCTAGAATCTCCTGAATAAAAGCTTTTATTGTAATGAAGTAATCACAATTTGAGTAGTTAGGGAAAAATAAGTCTACCGATTGATAAATATCTTTTTTTCTTGAATGGTGGTTACTAAGCTTTACCAAACTATACTCGAGAATTGTACATGTCAGGTAAAAAATGCACCTCACCACAGAGGAGGTGAGTAAGCTACAGGTTAAAATTAGTGACACAAAGGAATATTGACTATCTCCATTTTGATTTATATGAGGAAAGCTAAGTAGCTGAAGACCTGGCAAAGCAATGAAGAAATACTTTCTCCCTGACATACTGCAAAGTTGAACCACATGAGAGCCATATTTTTTTAAGGTCTGTTTTTCCTTGTGCTCTTCTGTGTTTAGTGTGCTTTATACTGGGAGGAGAATGCGAATGTGGCGTAACTGCAGAGGCACGCAGCTGAGTGGTGGCTAACACTATTGGGTTCATGGTCTCTGCTCACATCTGCTGCCCTTCCTATTTAGTCAGGGACAGCCTTTTCTTCAGTAACTGGCTAACGTGAAGCAACACGGTGATATATACCTTGCCAGTTATCTTGATTTTTCCACTCATCTATATTTTAAATTTTCTTGAGAAAATGCATTATTAGAATTACTTTTTCAAATTTTTTTTCTACATAGAATAAGTATTTGGTTGATAATTTATGAGCTACAGAACTCCTGGGAAGCAGAGAGGAGATGGTACTACTTGCCCCTATTAAATATATTTTATCTTTGTAAGAAAAGGAAAATGGTAACTAGCAAAACTGATAGAATTCTTTGCTAAACTATAAAGTGCACAGCTTACTATTTTTAAAGAACCATGATTTATTTAATTTATTTCTATTCTTCTCTTTATAACATGAATGTTTCAATGCAGAAAATCATGCTTACATAACAGCAAATTTGAGGACTAGGAAACCAAGAAAATGATTTATTAGAGTCTGTCTTTCATAATGCAAAACATCTTGTACTTTTGAAGTACTAAGGTTTTCTTCATGTCTGTCTTTAGCATACCTATGATTGTCATGCTTTCACCACTTTATATGCTGATGTTTCATTTAGCCAAATACAACGAACATGATACTACAAGGTTGTACTGACAATTCTCTGTATTTGTTATGTAAGGGTTTTTAGATATACCAGCAAAATCTGAATAGTTCCCTATTAATAAGCCTCTT
>NDGM010760556.1:0-10551 GCA_002564305.1 Octomys mimax
TTTTTTTTTTTATGCCAAGCGCGCTCAGCAGGGGGAAAGCCCCTATCCTGGCCACCCCAGTAAAGGCTGTTTTCTCACAACGTTAGACTTTTTACCAATTCCTGTTTAAACTGTATCATTGCTTCTCCGGCACCCTCAACTACTACTGTGTGGGTGAAGACTACAGAGTATGCCGGTGGGTGCCGGTGTGCATGTGTGGACTTGTGTGCATTACTTTGTAGCTCCATGCATGGGTACATGTGTGCCTGTGTGTGTATGTGTGTATGTGTGTGTGAACACATGCACCCATACATGGAAAAGTACATTTTTATAAATTATAACGGAGAGGAACCCAGGTGAAAATGACTGCCAATCCTTTGGGAGCAGAAGTGATATTTTTTATTCTGATACTTCGAGAGAAGTTGAGGGTTTTGGCTTTTATCTCCACCTGTTGTCTGCCTACGAAGCTCATTACTTAGTATTATTGCTCTAATTTTGTTTTGTTTTGATTCCTCTGAAAGACTCAAAGGATTGTAGAGAGGTTCATTATAATTCAGTAATTAGTGTATCAGCTGCTTTCCTCTTCTTCTGACCAAAATGCAAGGTCACTTTGTCCCATGGAAGTCATTTTCTGGCAACATCTTACACATTAATTTGCCAGCATTAAAATCCAGAGGCAAGGGAGAGCAAAGTGTCAAAAGTTCCAGCAGATTCTGTGCATGCAACAGAAGGAAAAAATGAGTGAAAGAGACCTTCCAGGCAACTGTCCTGCTTTGATGCAAAAAGAGTATTCCTTCACTTTTTATGTACAATAACAACAAAAGACAATAGTTGAAAGGCACCCGCTTCTCAACGATGTCTCACTGGAAATCAAGCCCTCTGAAATGCCAGGTTCACCTTGTTAGTCCCTTGCCCTCACACCTTCCCTACAGGACAATGCAGGCATCTTCATGCTTCCCATGCTTCCTTTCAAGGTTCCCTCCTGTCAGCGTCTGATCTGTCTCCAGAGTTTACTTCTCACCCCCCTCACCCTTACAAGACTCTTCTAATCTACTCAATGACTGTCTATTACAAAAATAATTTTTAAAAGCTCTCAGTTGTATGTTTGATACTGTTTTCTTGGCTCAAATCAGGGCCAGCTTTATGCTCTCATAACCAGGTAGTTGCCAGGATATTGCCGTCAGGAAGTACCTTCTGCATTTGGGGTTTAACAAGTGGTTGCCACCTTGAAATTCTTCTTAGTTTGCCTTTGCACCTGTGATTGTCCATCCACAGGACCATGGAGCACACATCAGAGGCTCAGAGCCTAACTGCCATAAAGCCCCACCTCCTGCTGCCTCCCCAAGTAAAATTTCTGGTCTCTCTTGGCATCCTCTCCCCATGCACACCCTCATCCGCAGTGGCCTGAACACAGGCTGAGAAGAGTTGGAATCAGGCTTGTGCCTCATGGTGACTAGGGCATGACAGGTGGAGGCTCTCTGAGGCTAGACTCACAGTACCACGACACAGTCAGTCTTCCATCCATCTAAGAGTATCAAACATCCTGAAGTGAAGACTGCAGCTTCTAAGAATCACCCACTGCTGTAGATTGGGGCAGTGGACCTGTATGAAGAGGAGGTGAACTTTTACATTTTCATTTTATACTAACTCTTCAAGTTCCACAGCATCATTCTGAATGTGTGTGACCCTCTATAGTTCTTATGTTGAAATCTAATTCCTAATGCACTGGCATTCAGAAGCATGGCCTTTGGAAGACGAATAGGTCATGGAGGTAGATGCTGCACAAGTGAGCTTAGTGCCCTTACACAAGGGACTCTTGTTTGCCTCTTCTTCCACAGAAGATGTGTGAAACTGCTCTCCTTGAAGCATAGAGCAGCCCTCACTGGGCACTTAGTCAGCCAACTACTTAGTCTTGAATTTCCCAGCCACCAGAGCTGTGGGCAATAATCTCTGTTGTGTATAAATTACTCAAGTAAGGTATTTTGTTACAGAAGCCTGAATGGACTGGGCCAGGTGGCCTAGCCTGTCTAGAACATTAGATTGCCCATTCTTTCTGTCAGATTCATCATGATAATTTTGACTCATTATTGAAACTATTCCTATTATTTAGAATTATAATAAGGCCATTTTAAATATGTCTCTAAACTACTGATAGAAAAGGCAGTAGACTAAATTTAGGGTTTTCTAAAAACAGTAGAAGCTTCTTATTGGTTTCTTTCAACTTAGGAACTATTTTTGTTATGGACACACTGACTTGAGACTCTGACTTGCAAAAGCATGAAGTGAAGACCCATCTCCATAGCAATTCATATTTTAAAAATCTATGTTTAGTTTTGGTCAATAAAGGCAACTAGTAAGGCAGCCACCAAAAAAGCTAACCCAACTCTACTCCATGTTATTAAAGTTGAAGAAAATAAAAGGAAAGCAAGTCAGATTTCCAATATACCAGGCAGGACTCCATCTGGAGTCTTGGGAAGTTAGAAAGTATACAGTGACAGTCCTAAAGGGGCTATGGCTTAAATCTTCAACATCCCCCTACTGTGATGGGGGCTTGATCCCTACCCTGTGACCCTGTTGGGGTGGGGTGGGCTTGTTAGGAGGTGATGTTTAGCCAGAGCAGTTAGGTCATTGGCAGTGTGAATTCAAAGGAGATCCTGTGATCCTGGCATGCTCGTGTCTTCTCTGGTTTGTGGCAGCCTTAGGTGAGCAGCAACCTCTGCCACACAATCAGCCACGTTGACTGTGCTGCTGTAGGCTCCAAGACAACAGTGCCAAACCACAGTGCCCTGAAACTATGGGCCAAAGTAGACCTTTCCTCCCCATGGGTTGTTTCTCTCAGGCATTTTGTCACAGTAACGAGAAGCTAACAAACAAGGAAGTTTGCCAACTTGAAAAGACTGGTGGATGTTCTGAGGGGAACAGGCCTCTATATATATGAGGTGCTCTGATGACAACTAATAGAATTTTTAAATACTAATTTGTTAGAATGCATTGGAAAGAAATTTAACTTACTTAGTGGAAAAACATGTGTTATTTTATTACCTCACAAAACCAGGAATGATGAGACGGAGAGGTATGCAGGGATTGGCCAGTTTCTAAGGCCAGAAACAGCATGCTTTTTGCCTCCTTTCCCTCAGGGCATCACTCCAGCCCAGCATAGTGATCTTCCACATGAGCCAACATTCTCCACTTGCTCCCATTAGAAGCATGAGGGGAAGAGATGGAGAGAGTGACATGGACATACTCAAGAGCGGAGCTAGGCAAAGAGACCCCCCCCCAGTTGTGTGGCTAGAATGAGGGAGAAGCAGTTCACAACCAGCAGGACTGGAGGGGGTGCTCTTTCAAGGCAAAGGATAAAGGAGCACTGGGAAGTAAAAAGCACAGACTTTTCACTTCCCAGTGGTGGAAGCATAAATTCCAGCATCTCTCTTTTGTGCTACAACCAAACCATATTGGAATTAAACATAATGTGAAAATGCTCACAAAGATGAAACTAGCTTTATCCCATAAGTTAATAAAAAGTTTTGTGTGGCATTTTACCCTTAAATAAACTTGATTGAGATGTGATTTGTGTAAGACTATTACATCAGTACCAGTCTTCAGTAAGACTGTTATAAAATAAAATTTTTCAGTACTGTCCAAAGAGTTTTGACAAACTTACACACACACACACTTTTGTGACTACTACTAATGTTAAGGAATAGAAATCTTCATCTCTCCAGAAGCATCCAGGTGCCTTTCTACAACAAATCCTCAATCTTACACTCCTTTGCTCCAGCCCCAAGGAAGCATTAGTACATTTTTTGCCTTGTTTTAGTTTTAGATTGGTCCCTTCTAGAATTTCCTAAATATGAAATCATGCAGTGTATATTCTTTTGTGTCTGCTTCAAACCCTCAGCAAAATATTGTTAGATTAATTTGCATTATACATATCAGTAATTCCACCCTTTTATCATTATATAATATTCTGTTAATATATCAGACAGTGTGCTATCTATGCATTGGTTGGTGGACATCTGGGTTGTTTACATCAGAAATGGTCTTCAGTAAAGCAGTTGTAAAGGATAGTAAGGCTGTGATGAGTTGAATTGTGTCTATGCAAAGGATATGCTGAAGTCCTCCCTCCTAATCCCCATACATGTAGCCTTATCTGAAAATAAGGCCTTTGGAGACATAGTCAAGGTGAGGTCAGTATGGTGGGCCCAAGCTGATATGACTGCATCTTATTAGAATAGCCAAGAGACACCGAGGCACAGGGTCACACTGCCATGGGAATGACAATGCAGAGGTGCAATGATGCACTTACAAGCTCAGGTACGCCAAGGACTGCAGGCAACATCAGAAGCTAAGAGAAAGACAGGCCGCAGATGTTTCCCCTAGAGCCTTCAGAGAAATTGTAGCCCCATCAGCCTCTTCCTTCTGGTCTTTTAGCCTCGAGAACTATAACAGGATGCATCTTTGTTGTTTAAAGTAACACACCTTCTTTTAATTCCCTGTGAAAACTCCAAGTCACCAGTACAGCACTCAGGTACATATCATCATGGGACATGTTTTTATTTCTCTTGTGAGACTATCCAGTGGGATCGCTGAGATGTGGCATGTCTAATTTCACAAGAAATGGCCAACCTAGTTTCCGAAGTGTAGTGAATTTTGCATACTAGCTAGCAGCACACAAGAGTCAGAACTGCTCTGCCTCCTCCCCAGTGCTTGGATGGCCTGCCATTCTAACTTCCCATGGGGCATGTGTCTTCATTTCTGTTGATGTCAGGCCAGGCATCTCCCATGTGCTTACTTGCCATTGGTTTACCTTCTCGCTGAAGTGTCTCTTCAGATATTTTGGCCATATTATGGGCCACAGGGTCTTTACCAGATACATGTTTTTTAAATATTTTCTCCCTGTGTGTAGCTTGTTTTCCATTATCCTAATAGAATTTTTTTGAAAAGCTGAAGTTTTCATTTTTATAATATGCACTTTATCATTTTTTCAGTACACTAAGAAATCTTTGCTGACACAAGGTCATGATGATCTTATCCTATCTTTTCTTCCAGAAGTTATATCATTTTACATTTGGGTCCATGACTCATTTTGACTTAAGAGTGTGTGTGTGTGTGTGTGTGTGTGTGTGTGTGTGTTTATAATGTTAAGTAATTATCAAAGGTCATTTCTTTCCCAATAGATAACTAGTAATTGAAATCAATTAATTTGGTTTCTTTATCAAAATCATTTGGCCACATATATGTAGATCTACTTCTATATCCTATATCTGTTCCAATGTTATATATGTCTCTATATACCAGCACTATATTGTCTGGAATACTTCACCTTTATAGAAAAATCTCAGAATGACCTTGTAGAAATCTTCCAAGCTTGATCTTGCGCCAAACTGTCTTGCAATGTGTCTGTTTCATCATTTATGTCTTTATCTTAGAAGAGGTAAGACACACCTCTTCTAATATAATGACGTTTTCAAAGAAAAATAAATCTTTCTGCCATGCCTGGCTTCTCCATTCTCCTCCCTTTAAGTGGCCATTTTTACAAGTTTCTTATTCATTTCTTTTTCAGATATTATAATTGAATTTTTAAAAACTGAGTCAGACTTTAAAGGCATATTATTTGCAGGCATTCTTAAAGACCTGTAATTTTATTTTCCATATCAATGCCATAATTTTATTTTCCATATCAATCCAAACTTCCAGTGAATTGCTTGTTCCAAGTGAGGCCAATCAATTTTGGACACTGGGAGATTCAGCTTTTACTAATGATACACTTTATTTTGCCCCCCCAAAAAGAAGATAGACATTTGCATAAATCATCCAGTCATCATAATTCTGTTAGTTGTTTAAATATGCTGCTTATTTTTAGTTTAATTGCAGCATAATTATATAACACTAATCAGAGATAGGTGATACTAATACATTGATCTTAGAGACAATCTCAGATGCCTAGTTAGGAAACATCTGCATATATGATTCAGAAGTCACCCTCCTCAAAAATCAAAATACTGGGGCCACAGTATAGCTCAGTGGCACAGCACCTGCCTGGAAAGTGCAAAGTCATGAGTTCAATTCCTGGCACCACAAAGAAGACAAAAAAAGATCAAGATACTGCAGAGCTGTAAGGCACGGATAGAAGCCAACACTTGTTGGTTGTCAAACAAATATAAAATCTTGTTCCAGACAACATGAAGAAATACAAAGACAGATCAACACCCTGCCAGGATCCTCTGAGAATTCACAGTCTAGAAGGAGAGATGGGCACATGAGGTACCCCTGATGCTACTGAAATCTCCAGAACTGAGGTCCCTGGGGAAGGCAGTGGCAACACAAGTGTGGAGAGAGGCACCCGGAAATCAGCTGAGGAAGCCACTCAAGCTTTTATCAAATTCAAACCATTCACCAGTGCACAGCTCTCTAGATTTGTGTTTCATTCTTATTAAGTGAAATAAATTTTACCTCTAAACTAGGTCAGCTGTTCTTCAGGATACAGACTTATACGAAAGAAGGCAGTTCAGAAACTGAAAATCTATTTTGTTGACTACCTAAGTTTGCACTGAGCACATTTAATCACTCCTCTGTGAACACCAACCGGAAGAAACAAAGCTTTCTTCCTTCTGGTGAAGCAAGAAGTGCCTTGGGTGCTTGTTTCTTTGGAGGAACAGAAACAAGCAACGCCTACCATCAAGCCTAAGATAGCAGTAGTTCTACTGGTGCAAGAAAGATTGGACTCCTCTGGTGTATGATAAACAAGTCTTTCCAAAAAGATTTTCTAAAAACTCATAAGACTACCACCTCACTTAATCAATGAGCATCTCTATAAATTATTGATTGCTTCCCCTCTCTTGGTGTTCTCTAGGTTCCTTAGAAACAACGAAGGCTAACATCAAAAAGAACTGTTTCTGAGGACTAATATGTCTAATTCATAAAAGAAACAGCCCATTATAGTTTAGGCAAAGCACGCAAGTTTGTGGTATTTAACCACCTAGAATTTCTTGTTGTTTATATGTGTTACATACATGCAATGATCAATATGTGTGTCATAAGGTGTTTTCTACTAAAATGCCTTGTAATTTAGGGGAGAAAGTGTTTTCCATACAGGTAAAGGTATTGCTGGGGAAAAGAATTATATGCTTTATTAAGCACACTGCCCTGTGGAACTTCCTGAAATATTGTATTTCTTGAAAGTTGGTTTGTGTGTATCTCTGTGGCACCAGAAATTACTGAATAATGTACTAAGTCCCTCATGAAGGTCAAAACTTATAAATTCTGAAAGATGATTTGTTCTTTTATAGATATGCTCATTGAATAAGAAAAAAAAAAAAAAAAAGACCAGTGACTTACCAGGATCATTCAAAAAAATGAAGCCAAAAATTACTCTCCAGATCTTATTATTGAGTGGTTAGTACCTCTGTAAACAGTCAACAGTGTTATCAGCTGCAACAGAAAACTCAGTTAACAGACTTGCTTTCTCATGCACCAGAGGAGTCCAAGCACTGGTTGGAAATTGTATTGGCCCTGCTGCTCTATAAACCCACCAAGAACCCAGGCTCTTTCCCCACCCTTCCATCTCCAGCATTCTTAGCATGTCGACGTTTCATCTTTGTGACTGAATAGTCTGCAGAATGACTGCAGAAGCCCCGGTCATCTTATCCGCATACAAGATAGGAAAAGGAAGACAGGCTGCCCCAGCTCAGATCTACCTTTCACTGGGGAAAGCAAAAGGCTTTCCAAAAACTAGTAAGACTGCCACCTCACTGGCTAGAATCAGGTCAGGTTGCCAGCCTGTCTACTGAAACAGCACTCATTATCTATTGTAGGAGACAGGAAGGAAAAAGAAGGTTGAAAGTATGGATGGAGTTAATCTCCCATGATTTCTACCATCCAATATAATTAAATTATTACACTTCCTTGACTTTAATTTTTACAACATCAAAAAGCAATATCAGAATACATGATTATAACTAAATCAAAATAAAGTGATGTTCACAGATACCTGAATATACAGTAAACTGGATCAATTAGTCCTCTCTTTAACTTCATTAAAAGGTTAGCCCTTTCTGCAAGTGAAGATAACTTGGGGAGGTCAGAGCTCCAAGGGCCTTGGTTTGCACTGCAGCTGCCAATCAAAAGCCTGAGGTGATACAGCACCACAAGGCAAATGAGCGTCCCCCAAGCATACCACATGCCTCTCTTCAAGGCCTCCTGCACCGGGCTGTCAGACTGTGAAGCCTTTTCATCACAAAGTAAATCAGAGCTCAGTGAGTCCCTGATTTTCATGTACTGGAGAGTACAGTACCTCAGAACACATCCAGCACTGGCAGTGCAGGGCGCTTTCCAGTCTGCAAATGTCTATGGCTGATGGCTGTAGTGTGCTCTATTCATGGAGGAGCGGTTAATCTCATACTTTGGAAAATAGTACACTAGGCACCAAGTGCAATGGGGTTCATTTCCCACTCGTCTGCACTGCTTGAGAGCCTCAATTCAGCAATAAATAAATAGCCTTGTAACTGGAATACTGAGATAAGCAAATAATAGGTATAACTGTGAGAACTAAGTTGTATGTTTTTGGTCTTTTTACCTAGAATGATAACTAGGGATCTTTGTGAATGCCGCTTAGTGAGAAAAACCTGACACACACAAGATGAACTAAGCAGCAGCATGGAAAACTGAAAGGAAATGCAGAGGAGTATTAAGACTTGAGGATGGATGGATGGATGCATGGATGGATGGATGGAAGGATGGATGGATAGATGGAAGGATGGATGGAGGAATGGAAGCAGAGAAAGAAGAGAGGAAAGAAGGAGGAAGACTGTAAAGAAGGAAGAAAAATATAAGAAAGAACAAAACAGTAAGAAAGGCAGAAAAACACTGGATTGGCAAGAAAAGAGTAAATGATGGATGTTAAGTATTTGGCTTTAAGAAATTTATGTTTCAAATTTTAAAATGATTATGCTTTGCTCCTTCTTTTCAACTGCCCTTACATCTGTTTCCTGGGTAAAGGGTAACTTTTAAATATGACACTAGTCTTCTTAATACCTTCCTTGAACAGTGTGGCCTTCCCCAGGGACAGCAGTAAGTACAGGAGACTAAACAATGAGCACTTTTCGGTGACACATGGCAGTTCACCTTGGTTCACCACAGCAGAGATGAATGCTATGACAGAAAAAAAATCAGTTTAACTTTGATTTAAATTTTTTCGCCATGAAACCACAGTTTTACCACAATTACTACTATATAAAAATATCAGTGCATCTACAGATAGTCATTTCCAAAGAAAGATCTCTGAGATTTATTTACATTTGACAACATACATGCATTACTCACTTATGTGTTTTAATGAATTTAAGAGGACTTAGATAATCAATGAAACTTGACTTCAAAAATTCAACAAAGACCATAAACACTAACTTGCCAGGTACATTACATGTTATTTAGTTTGGCATACACCAGCATCAAAGATAAAATGATAACTGATGCCAGAGTAGAAAAAACAGAAGTTTAGCACCAGAAAGACCAACCCAGGATCTACTATGTCCCATCTGTGACCTTGAGCCAATTATTTAGCTTCTCGTGCATCAGTCTCTTCATTTGAAAAATACATCCTTCAAAGCATAAGGCTATTCAATGAATTGACATAAACCATTTGATACTTGTCATGCACCTGATATTCAAGTGCATACCAGTTGTGTGTTTTGTTTTGTTTTGTTTTGTTCTAACAACAGTGGACATCAGGACTCCATGCAAGCACTTGCTTTTCAAAAGGATGATTAGTGGCAATTCTGGATTGTAGGAGGCACCACCCACATGACCCTGGATGGTGGCCCTGTGCTTGCATCCACTCTCCAACAGGAAGAGTACATTTTCCCATAGCTACTGGCCAGGTATATAAATTTCAGTACTGTAACTGAGCTTACTCTTGGAGACACAGAGAGGTTTGTAGACATGGGTCTCCTTAGCTCTATACTTTATGCCAAGGGTAAGAAAATAGTACTGTGCCCAAACTTTTGTAAATATAGTTTTATTGGAACTCAGGCATACTGCTTCATGTACCTAGTGCCTATAGCTATTTTAACACTATGAGAACAGAGTTAAGTAGTTATAACATATGAAAACTTATAATGCTTACTAGCTGGACCTTATAGGAAAAGCCTCACTCAAACTCCCAAACTATATCCATACTGTCATATTAAATGTATCAGTGCAGCATGTTTTCCAAATCAGCATTGTGGTAAGCTTGGTATTATTTATATATAAAATGGACACCAGTTGGGAGCTTTGAGACAAGATCTCGCTGTGCACTTTAGGCTATGCAGTCCAGGCTGGCCTTGAATGTGCCCCAATCCTCTTGCCTCAGCCTTCTGAGTGCTAGGATTACAGGTGTGTACTACTGCACCTGGCCACGAGCATCCTTGTCTTAGAAGGCTGGAGTAAGAGCAAGAAGAGTTGTAGCAAATGATAAACTAAGTTACAATAGATGCTACAATAGGTAGACAAGAATCCCAGGACCAAAGAAAGCAATGGCTGTGACTCATCCACATGGCTGACACTGACAAAGGTTCTACATTCTGAGGTATA
>NDGM010760687.1:0-13370 GCA_002564305.1 Octomys mimax
ACTTCTGTTCCTCTGTGCTCGCATCTGCCCGTCTAGCCCTGCCCTGAACAGCCCCTGCTCTCTGGGCCCCCCTGAAGATACTCGTGTTGTTACTCGGCCTGGAAGAGCATTTCTCCATATCCGGCACCCTCTCCAGGGGAACTTCCCTAAGCACCCTCTGTGTGTGTCTCTCTCTCTGTCCCTCTTCACCGCTCCCCCCACCCCCGACTGGCACAGTCCTCACCGTCTGTCTCACGGTCTGCCCGAGCATTTCCTGACCATGTAGACCTCACCCATCTCTCTCTGCTCAGTGAACCCACACTCCTGGTCCGTATTTGGAGAACTGACACCAAGTGAGAAAAGCTAAATAATTCCTGAGCTGCCCTAGAACAGTGGCTTTCACCAAGTTCATTAATGACTAAGAAACCCACTTCATCTGGCAACCTACTAGGCATGTGCCAAACTGACGTGAAAGTCCATGGTGTTTTAACAGCTACTTCATCGGTACAGGCCAAGCTCCCCGTTCTGCCCTGCCCTGCCCTGCCCACCCCAGAGGTGGTAGCCGTGCCTGCATTGTAAGTCTCACATCATCACTGCCCAGTGATTCACACACGCACAGCAGGCTTTGGTGCTGCCAGCCCTCCCCCCCAGCATCCCCACGTACATACCAGGTCCTTTCAGCTCTGTCCCAGCTAGAGGCCCCATCTTCCCACTCCCTGTACTTCCTCCCGGTCTGGTCCTCTGTTCAGATTGCTGAAGTTCATACTCCAGGATGGTAGCTGGCAATGGTTCCCTGAGTTCCCACCCTGGGGCCTGGGGCACCATGACCTAGGAATCCCCAAACCTAGTGGGATCTGGGTTCCCCTTCTTAATGAAGCCTTGCTGGCAAGATGGATCCCCAGCAGGGTTCCAGCAGGCACAGAGACACATTGGCCACTTTTCCAAGTCATTCTCAGCTTCTCTGCAGCCCAGTTTGAAAGCCAGAGAATTAATCCAAAGTGACGTCCATATTTCCGGTGCAGCCAAAAGTTCAACATGGTAAAGAGGACCCTCATGCTGTCTGCCGGTGCCCCACAATGAGCTCTGGGTGGAAGGGGCCGAGTAAGATAGACCCTCAGGCCTCCAAATATTGAGGCCAGCATAGCCCAGACTCCAGAAGCCTATAGGTCTGGGCACCTGTCCCAACTCTCTCCTGGGTGGCCCTCAGACAGACTGTCCTGCCCCCGGCCTCAGCCTCCCAACCTGTACCCTGTGGAACTGTTGGGTGTCTAAAGGGGAAGGGGCAGGCAAGCAGGTTAGCGAACAAAGGACCTGAATCGACATCTCGGTTGGTACTGCTGGCATGGCCGGCCTCATTGAATTCTGAGATCCTGGGCAAGTTTGCAGCTCGGGTTCTGCTCTCAGTTTGTAGACCCGGCTGCGGATGGTCCTACCTCAGAGGACCCCATGCATGCAGATGCGCGACCGCTATCGAAGGGCTAAGGCGCTCAGCTAATGCGCGGCACAAAGCGAATACTGTACAATTCTGGCCAAGCCCGGTGCAATTCTTTGCCCCTTACCCCAGTGCAAGCCC
Organism: Octomys mimax; assembly: GCA_002564305.1. Taxonomy (NCBI): domain Eukaryota; kingdom Metazoa; phylum Chordata; class Mammalia; order Rodentia; family Octodontidae; genus Octomys; species Octomys mimax. The sequence continues at coordinate 1,553 of NDGM010760687.1, forward strand.
TCCCAGCCACTCCCCGCTTGGCCCTTGCAGCGGGTGAGCCCAGGCCCCTCCTCGGCCCCGTCTTACCCTGGCGGGATGGAGGCGCGCGCGCTCACGCTGGCGGTCGCGCGTTGGGGCCCGGGCCGGTTGAGGTTGTTCTGCCCCGGGGTGGGCGCGCCACCGGGGGTGCTCGGGCTCCTCGGGGGCAGCGCGGGGGGTGGCGCAGGCTCGGCAGGGCCAGTGGTGTTGGCGGTGGGCGCGGCCCAAAGCGCGGCGCCGGCGAAGGTGGCGCTGGGGCGTACGGCTAGCGTGCCCGGGGGGCCACCGGGAGGTGGTGGCGGCGCGGCGGGCGCCTTGCGGCGCTGCGAGGCCAGGATGGCATTGGAGGCGGCGCGCGTGCTGTTCACCAGCACGCACTGCTGGCAGGAGCAGGGCTGGCCCGAGCTGGCGCCCACGGGCCAGGACTGCGACTTGGGGATGGAACCCACGGTGAGCGGGTAGGCCAGGTCCAGGCGGCGGCGCAGACGGCGACGGCGACGCGTCTGGCGGTTCATCTGTGACATGCTGTTGAAGTAGATGAGGTAGCAGAAGCCCAGCGACGAGAGATCAAGCCACGGATGCTGCTTCTCGTAGGCGTTCTGGATGGTGATGCAGATGTCCATGTCGTAGGCCGTCCACGCGCCACCGTCGTTTTCCCACTCCCATACGATGCCCTTGCCGGGCGCCGACGATGGGTCGTAGAAGTTGCGCCTCACAGGCCGCATGGTGCCTGTGGGGAACAGAGAGGTGGCATCAAGATGGGCTGGGGCTGGGGAGCAGCATGGGACTCAGCAGGGTCCCCGGGGGATGGAGAGAGCCTAAGACAGGCCTGGGAGCTAAGGGGGTCTGCACAGGCTGGTGGGTGGGGGCCCAGGGACAGGAGGTTCAGCCACGAGAGGGCTGAAGAGTCAGGGACAGAGAGTCAGAAGGCGAAGGAGACGTTGGATGGTGGGCCCGGGATAGTCATCCCCACCCCAGGGTCCTACCTGGGTGAGGAGGCAGTGGTGTAGTGGTGGAGGGGCAGGCGGGCGGGAGGGGGATGGCCCACACAGAGAGGCTTCCGGCGCCGTTTCTACATTAATTCACTGCCACATTGAAGAATCTATCAACCAGTCCACTTGTTCATTGTTAGCCGACCATTCGTTTATTCTGAACTTCTGGCATCTGGCCAGGTCTCCACGCCTGGGTTCTCACTCACCCATCGCTTCCTTCATTCACCCAGCACTGCGCTTAGCCCGTTCACACCTGCAGTCACGCGCCCGAGCCTCACTCATATCCGGGTCTGTTCTCATCCTCTGCCTGCTCCTTCCTCCATGAGAATCACCCGTCCTCACCCCATGCTATGTAAGACCGTGCACCCCTGCACACCTCTTCTCCCCCTCCCCTGCCCTTCTCGCCGTCTGATACACTTCACACTTTACCCCTTTGTGGCCGCTCTGTCTTCCCTGCTAGAATGTAACTGCTACAGGGGTGGGAACCTTGATTCATTTACTGCTTGGCCTTGGCTCCTGGGCACAGGATGCATTTCCTGAATGAATCAGCTCACATGGATAGTCTGGGGTTGAGTTATCGGACCCCTCCAACCTGTTGCTCCTTTGCTCTGTCCACTTACTTATTTTTTCATTCACCTCTTTGCCCATGGGCCCCTCCTTCCACAAACACCTGCTGACTGGCTGCTCTTTGGAGGGCTCAGGGCTTGTTCCAAAGCCCCTCAATAACTGCCAACTAACCCACTGGGTGAGTGTTAACACCCCATTCTCCCCACCACTGCTTCTCTGAGATCAAGGCTTCGTGAGGAGCCCCGAGGTACCCACGTAGGCTTCTCAGGGCCTTTGACTTGCTCTGGGCCATGGGGCTGGCGCTTGTGTTTTTCTGGTCTCATTTTGCACCTCTGCACAAAGGAGGCCCTGGGCAAGTCCCCGAAGCTCCCCGGGCCTCACAGACCCCATCTGGAAAATGTGGGTGCTGCTAATTCACACCCACTCTCTGGCCCCATGGGGAGGACGCTGAGTCCCTTGGGGTACAGGGCTCAGGTAGGATAGGCTGAGTGTCAGAAAGTCCTCGGGCAAGGCCCGACACCAACCTTCCACAGCTTTAAGGTTGTGGCCGGGAGGCTCACTGTCCAGTAGCATTGGTTTCCTCACCTCTCAAATGGGCCCCAACACTCATCCCTTGCTGGGCTGTGTAGAGGAACAATCCAGGGTCAGACACTCTCAAGTACACCACCTCCAGCCTCTTCTTGGGAGGGCCAGGTGCTGCCCCATGCACTCAAAGGGTTGCTCCACCCCAGCACAGTAGGGACAGAGCCTGTTCTGCTGCTGCTGGGACCTGCTCCTCCTGTGTCCCCATTCTGCTTTCTTCCTTGGACCCGTGAGCCTTGGATGCAGCCTGGGCCGCTTGCCCCATGCTGCACAGCAAGTCTTCCACAAACCCAGCCATCTCTGCCTTCAGATACTCTGGCATGTGATATGCCACTCCCTGCACACCACCACCTGGTCCACGCCATCATCACCCCCTTCGATGACAGCACTTGCCCCCACAGCACATGGCAGCCAGGGGCTCCTGCTCTGCCTCTCTGAATCTTCCAGAGCTCCTTGGAGAGAAAGCCAAAGTCCTCACGATGACCTACAGAACTCCATGCTATGTGGCTCTGTCACCCTCTTTCAGTGATCACCACTCTCTTGGGCTCCAGCCACTCTGGCCTCCCTGCAGTTCACTGAACATCTCAAATACTGTGCCACCCCGGAGCCTTTGTACTGGCTGTATCTTCCTCCTAGAATATGACCTACCCACACCCAAATGGTCTTGTGGTTCTTCCTCCTTTCAGGTTTGTGTTCAAACATGGCCTCTTGGGTACCATCTGCTTAGACCACCCCTCTAAACCCCTGCTATCCTCCTGCTGCCCTCTCATCCTGTGTTACTTTCCTCTGGGCACTCACACCGCCCAGTACATGTGAACCCGCAGGTTTTCTACACTTGGCTTCCTCCCTCTTGAGACCAGGGCTCTTACCTGCTTTGCTGGCTGCAGTGCTGCCTGTACACAGTAGGTCCTCACAGCACAGGGCCATTTCCATGCTTAGGTGCCCCCTTACCCTGGCTGGCTAGCCCATGGATCTGTAGCCAGATGGGGGAGTCACCTGGTCCTTTGGAGGGTCCACCTTGCCTCCTGGTCATAGGCCTGACTATCCCACACTGTGTCTCCACTTAGGGCTGGGTGGGCTTGTCCTCTGCCTACTCTGTCTGACAACCAAGACCTACAGGCTGCTGTGCCCCTACCCACTACCCGGGCCCTGACAGCCAGCAAAATGGTAGTGCAGAGCTCCTGCTGCCCAGGTAAGCAGCCAGCGAAGGTGTGGGGAGGCTGGGGGGCTGCTGCCCAGCCCCAGAAATAAGGTCTCCAGGCTCCTGTAGTGTCTCAGCCAATCATATGGCGACTCCCTCACTCCTGGGCCCTGGCCCTCTGGGGCGGCCTTGGTCGGAGGCTGGATTCATCATTTTAATTGAGTGTGCACATTGATTTCTTCCCTGGTAGTAGTACTTCTCCCGAGGCAGGCCCAAGAGAGGATTTGCTAGAGAGGAGTCCCTGAGCCCCATTCCTGCTTGCTCCTGTGGCCTGGTCTGCCCCTCTGAGGGCTTCCGTTTCCCCATCTTAAGAAGGCAGCATCATGATAGGTGAACTAAGCGTGATGTGTAGAGTCCCCTGGGGAGCCACGCAAGCCCTTGGAGGGCACAGGAAGAAATGGAAATGGGCCAGCCCCTGACAGGGCAGGGCGGATCAGGTGGGGAGTGCCATGGGAGGTGAGGGAGAGAGGTGATCCCAAGTGTCTCATGCAGAGTGAATCCTAGCCTCGGGTCCCTCTCTGCGGAGGACCCATCCCTGCCCAAGAATTTCTGGGGGACGAAATAATCTAATGCAGGGCAAAAGCGCTTGGCAGAGTCCTTGCATGCAGTGGATGATCTGTGAATGGTAGCAGTTAGGACAGCTGTTGTTACTTCACCCCTCTTCATGCGACGAACTCCTATGCAGCCAGCAAAGCTCTCCATGCACCCATCTCCTCCTTCTGGGCTCTGTGGCCATGGCTGCCACACACAGCTCTTTCTGTTACATGTCTGACCCTGCACTGTCCCTATCTCTGCATTGCTGATGTTTTTCATCTCTCATTTGTTGATGACAAGAACCAAGTCAGACCCACACAAGCGCTGGATCAGGGACAAAGCTGGGTGTACAGGAAATGTCTGCCTCTGAAATAGGTACTTAAGATATGGGAGGGGACAAGGCCATGCAGCCAGGGCACATGGGCCTCAGGCACAGGAGGCCACCAAAGGCTGGAGCGTACGTAAGCTGGCCTTGCAGCAGAGGCCTCTGGGAGCTGGGCCTGCCCAGCACCCCCTTCTAAGGCTCTATTTACCAGATATCGATTTTCCTGCCTGTTTACTGGTAGTTATTAAAGGCTGTGTCCCTGGAGTCCTTTTGAAACCAGATTGGAACCCAGAGAGCTGAAGTAATTAGGGCGGCTGCCGCCTGCCCTGCTGAGCGCTGCTCCGCTGTGCCCGCAGCTGCCCATCCGTCCACCTCTCTGGCCCAAGATGGCCTGGTCCAGACCGGGTGGGGGTGTCCTGCCTGTCTGCAGATCTTGAGATTTCCCAGAGAGCAGCGGGGAGCCTCGCTCTCCTCCACAGCGGCCTTGGCCTAGATTCTCAGCAAAACAATGGGCCTAAGAGGGGCTGGAGCCGCCGGGAGATGGGCAGGGCCTGGCCGCAGCCTGGTCACTCTGCCCTGTTCTCCCGCAGCCACAGCCGCTCCACCCCCAAGGAGCTGGACTGGGCCCTGGGCTCCACATCCCCGTGGCTGTTAGGGACCCATGTCAAGCGAGGTCTACTTCTGAGGCTTGTTTTTCTCTGTCTGCTTTTGTCCTTCCCAGTGCTTCCTGTCCTGAGTTTCTTAAGAATGTTTGGTTGAAAAATTCCAATCTCGGTCCAGCTGAGAGGCGGGAGAGGAGCTTGGTGAATGTCAGCTGGCCCTGGACAGCATCGCTGGGCCCAAAATGTGTGGGGGCGGCTGCTTGGGGCCTGGAAGGGGACACCAGTAGGAGTGGGGGAGGAGGCTGGAGGGTCCCAGAGATGCCCAGGCCCAGGTGGGAGCCCTGGTGGGTATAAGGGGTTGGGAGTCAAAGAGACTGGAGTTTGGGAGACCAAGAAAAGAAAGGCAATCTGGAGGCCAGGCTGAGATAGGAGAGGAGGTGGGGAGAAAACAGCAACCGCAGAACAGAGATCAGTGTGTGCTGAGCACCTACTACACGCCTGAGTGGCTCAGCTTGTTGCCTGAGTGGCTCAGCTTGTTCTGTGCGCTTGCTTATTCTCTCACTTTTTGCATCATCCCCATTTTGTAGATGAGGTCCTGAGTGACAGCAGAGGGCTGGGAACAATGCTCTTCTCTTGAAAGTAAAGGAAGGGCCGGGAGAGTTCTATGGTCAACCTAGCTGTGTTAGCTTAGCCTAGGATACTTCAAGTGATGGGGAGCTCACTACCTCACCTGAGTTCATTTGTGTAGCTGTGAAAGTTCCCACCCCGAGCACAGGGTCCTGACCCGAACCCCTCTCACCTAGAGGTGGGGGTGTCTGGGTATCTCAGCCCCCAGCTGTTGGCCTGAACAAGAAGCTGAGAGTGCAGTTCCTCCCTCACAGGGCCAGCAGGGAGCTCCTCCCTTTGGGGGTGGCTTCCTGGAGGGAAGTGATCTCAGTTTGGGGCACCCAGACCCTGCCGGGAAGGGGGCCGTGGGAGGTGGTCATGGGACATCCTGCCAGCTGGGGGAGGCCTGTGGCTGAGCATGACTGAGCACGACTTGGTGCCAGCCCCACAGGGGACTTCACCAGGTCCTCGGCTGCCCCAGAAATAAGAAGCCGAGCAGCTGTCAGCCCTGCCCTTGGGGGGAAGCTTTTCCATTCTCAGAAGGAACGACCGTGCGAGGCCGAGCTGGTGTCCCCACATGGAGGGGTGGAAGCGCTGGCTCAGGGTGGGTCTGAGTCAGCCAAGATCATCTGTTAGGACTCAGACCCAGGCCGCCGGGCTCTAGTGGCTGCCTGCTTTATGGAGCGCCAAGGCCCAGAGGTGGCTGCCGCTCAGCTCCCTCCACTGCACGCCTGGGCAGTGCCCTCACAAGAAGAAAGGAAGGCGACAGTGACAGGGATGCCAGTCAGGACTGACTGCTTTAGCCACATCACCTCCTGGTCCTCACCCCAGCCCCCCAGGGGAGGGGACCATTATCAGCTCTGTATGATCGAGGGGAAACTGAGGCTCCCTGAGAAGATACAGAAGCCAGCTGGGGACTGGGGAGATAGCTCAGTAGGAAAAAGACTTCCCTGGCAAGCTCAAGGGCCTAAGTTCAATCTCCAGGTCCGGAAAAGGAGGAGGAGGAGGAGGAGGAGGAGAAATAGTCAGCTGGGATGCACGGCAGGGCTGCTCCCCACGCTGTGCCTTCCTGGGCTCACTTGATAACCCTGCAGTATCTGATTCCCTCCATCATTCTCCCGTGGCTCGCCAGGAGAGGCCGTGGCCCATGGCTCATTAGTGGTTCTGGCTGGCTTGGAGCCAACCCAGCTCCTGGGGCTATAGTGGTCAGGCTGGGAGCAGCGAGGGGTGGCCCAGGACAGCAGAGGGGTTCTGGGCACTGGAGGCTGTGGCCGGTGGGGGCTTTCTGCGTGAGCCCTGACCCCCAACTCCCCCAATGACAGGACAGTGAGAAGTGGAGGCGAGGAGACAGAGTGGCGGACACTGTAGCTGCTTCCTGTCTGCAAAGTGCAGGACACATCGGAATCCCAGGCGACTCCAGGTGTGAAGGGAGGCGCAGAGTTGGCCCCAGCCAGATTCGAATTTCTCCCACTCCACCTCCACTGTTTGGGCCTAAACCACTGGCTTTGTTCACCTGGACCAGTCCAGTGGCCCGAGCCACAGTCCCAGGTGCCACTCTTTGCATCTTGTGGTCCTTTCTCACATGGCAGCAGATGCATCTTGCACACACTTGGGTCTGACCATAGCATTCACTGGCTCCACACCCACCTTGGCTCCCTGGTTCCCTTAGGATCTGCCTGAGCCCCTTGGCTCAGCCTGCAGGCCCAGGCCAAGCTGTCTGTGCGGCCTCACCTCCCAAGCAAGACTCCAGGCCTCCTCCCAAGGCGTGAGACTGGCTGTGCCTCGGGAGTTGCCCAGTGTGTCCTCTCTGGCTCGGCATAGGCACTCTGTCCTCTGTCCCACAGCACCTCATGCCTCAGAACCCCATAATACCTCAAAGCTCAGGCAGGGCCATGGCATTTTCATCACCACCAGTCTGGCCACCCTCCAGCTGGGGGTGCATTTCAGCCCCCCAGGGCTCCAGCGAGGTGGCAGCTGGAAGCACTAGCTCACTGAAAGCATGCATGAAGGAGCAAATGCACGCAGAGGGACCTAGCTGAGTGCCCCCCGTGACAGGGCTGGAGTCTCCAAGCCGGGCAGATGTGGTTTAGTTCTGGTCCACATGCTTAGCACATTAAAAAAAAAAGAGAGAGAGAGAGAAAAAGAAGAGAAATGATCAACAGCAAAAGTAATCAGCACCTAACAACTGGGGTGAGCTCACGGATGCCTGCGTTTCCACCATCTGAGTGTCAGGGTGAGAAGGATTGGTCTCCTGGAAACAGGTAGCAGAAGCTGAGTCCCAGTCACCCCTTTTGTATCTTCAAGGACTTACCGAGAGCCTACCGCATACCAGGCCCCAGAGAAGAAGAGCCACAGCCTCTGGCTTTGCCATCACCACTTGCGCCTCTATTCTTTGCAGGTTGTGTGTAGCTGGGGAGGCTGAGTTCTGGAGTGGGTAGCTCAGGGAAGCTCACTTCTAGCTGACTGGGCAGATTTGGAACCCTGGTCCCTAACTGCTACTTGCACAGTGCTAGGGGGCTAACAGAGGAAGCCAGAGGGGACCGTGCTCACCCCAGCTTCGGAGCTGTGTTTTGGGTGAATTCTGCTTACAGTCGAAGGGGAAGGGACAAAGGCCCAGCCTGTCAAGGACAGAAGGGGTGGCCAGGCTGTTGCCATCACTGGCAGGACAGTCTCTGACTTCCCCGTCCTTTGTCCTGAGCTTCATGGTGACAGCTCCAGGGCCAGGTGCCAGACTGCTGCACTCGTCACTGATCTGCCACCTCAGTCTGGGCAGGTGGAGGTGGCAGCTTGGAGGTGTTCCAGGGCCATGGGAGGAGCCCAAGGAGGGACAGGCCTTTGGCCAGTATGGCAGAGCAAGGACACAGCCTCACCACGCCTGGCAGAGATTCAGCCCCAGTCGGGCAGCTCCTGGGGTACTGAGGCCAGGAAGGGCCTTGTGTCCCAGGTCTCCCCGGGCACCTGGGCTCTGTCATCCCTGTCAGCTCTGGCCAGGATAGATGAACCGCGAGGGTGGGGACTGTGTCCTGTCCTATTGCTGTGGCACTCCTAGCTCCTGGGACACTGCAGGTGCTCAGTGCATTCCTATAGGATGAATGAGTGCTGACCACAGCCCCACAAGATAGCTGTCATGGTCGGCCTATGTTACAGGTGAGGAAACAGGCTCAGAGGGCGTGTGGTTTACCCAAATCGCAGCCTCCTCTTATGGCAACCGAAGGCTTAGGGAGCAGCTGGCTCTGGTGTTGAGCCTCACATGCTTGGCCAAGTGGGGTCCGGGAGTGGGTGACGGTCTAGGGACATGAGGCCCCCAGGTGTGACACAGGAGCAGGTAAAAGGGGGACAGTCTGAGGACAGAGTGGGGGACAGACACAGAGTGGCTTCGAGGCCACAGAGACGGCATCAGGTCCTCACTGCCAGCACATACACAGGCATATGCTGGGGCAGCCCCAGGACACCACCGCCCCCGGGTCACTGGGGCCCCTTCTCAACACCTTGCAACATGCTCTATTTCACTTATTTTGCAGTGCTGGGGAATGAACCTGGGCCTTCACACTGAGCTGCATCCCCTACCCTTTTGATTTTATTTTTTTAACTTTTGCTAAGTTGCCCAGGCTGGGCTTAAACTTGCAACTCTCTTGCCTCAGTCTCCCAGAGCACTGGGATTATGGGCATGAGCCACAATGCCAGGCTTCCTCATGCTCTTTATCACCCCCCCCATTACTACCTGCTTCTCCCTGATCACAGCCTCACCCTGCTGGGCACCCCTGCCCCATTCTGTCACCTCCCCAAAGCACAGGCTGGTCCCTCCTGGCTCTGCCTCTCCCCTTCCTCCTCCCCCATCACAGCCTCTGTCACCTGTCATCTCCCTCATCTCCAGGCCAGGGCTCTCGAGACAGGTGAGGATGCAGGGGAGGGGGCAGAAGCAGGAGCAGGTAGACAATGCGGAGCCCACAAGCGCTGGGACCCAGGATCCCTCAGCTGCCCTCCCAGATAAGCGGGTCGCCTGTGGCGCTGTCCAAGGTACCAAGAGCCGGGGAGGGGTCCTGGGCGCCGAGCGGGCTCAGGCAGGTGCCCTCGCCCAGCTGCCGCTACTGAACACAAAGCCTGTGCTGAGCGAGGCTGGTCCTGTAGTGTGGTTGTGGTCCCCAGGGGCCTGTCCGCTAAAGGGCAGCAGCTGGCAGCCCTCTCCACCTCCCCGCGGTCCCCAGGAGGCCTCTTTCCCTCGCCCTCCTTCCGCACAGCCTCCTCTGTCCGCAGGTCGGTGCTGATGCGCCCACCTGGAAGAGCCTCATAGACTTCTGGGGCTTCACACTACATTCCCAGAGGCCTCCGCCAACAGGAAGTCCTCCGAGAGCCCGATCCCACCACCCGCGTTGCTACCTTTACCTCCTCTAGACTCCCAAAACAAATTTGATACTGGTTGATTGGACTCTGAAATTGATTTTGCTCTTCTCTCTAAGGCCCACGCCCCACCTCAGGGCCTGGTACTGAGCAGGCACCAGTGACTTCAATAAAAATGTTAATAGATTTATGGTATCACAAGACCCACTGTCGCCACACCACAGGCCTTCCTTGCCCCAAGCATGTGGCTCTTCTTGGCGTTGCATCATGGGGTCCCTGGGGTCCCTGTAACCAGGGAGCTGGGCCCTGACTCCTCCAGGGTGACCTGACTGTCTCTGCCTGGGTGCAGACCCTGACAACGAGTCCCAGGGGGAGCTCTCAAGGGAGAAGGGGGAGGAGCAGCGCTGAGCATGGCATTCAGTGTCACTGTCTTGTTTTCTATGCTTGGGCCTGTCTGGAAGTCCCGGTTCCAGCTTGGGACTCTGTGCTATGTGACCTTGGGTGAGTCACTGAGCTTCTCCAGGCCTAGAGCCCCTTTTGGAATCTAAATTCTGGAGAAAGCACTTTCCCTGGGGAGGGTGGTTCCTCCTCACCAGCTGGCTGTGTCTGTTCTCTGGCAGCCCAAGTGTCCTCAGACTGGACCTTCTGCAAGGGCAGAGGTCAGGGCTGAGTGGAGCCTTCAGGATGCTCAAGCTGACTGCCAGCCCTTGTCACTGAGTCTGGCTGCTGGGAACAGCACAGACACAGCGTGGCTGGGGCCTCTGGCCTGGCATTAGAGGAGGGCGCCCAGCCTGGCCTCCCCAGGCCTCAGCTCCCTATCTACCGAACAGGCATAAGGTTGCACTGGACAAAGGTGCCCTCCCCTGTCCCTGGCCACAGGAGCCAGGAGTGATCTGGGAGCAGTGGGTCAGGGCTGCGTCACCCCTCTGCCCACCTGTGTGGCCTGGATGAGGCCCTCTGAAGCCACTGTCCCAGCAGCCAAAATGCAATGGCTGAAAGGGAAATTGAGGCCTGTGGGTGGGGCAGAAAGCATTCCCCAAGCTTTTCTCTGCTGCTGGCGGGAGCGGCCCCTACCCCAGGAGCTTGACCGCTTTGTGTCCCGGCTCAGCAGCCAGCTGCTGGGTCTGCCTGGCAAAGCCCTTGCCCTGGCTTGCCCTCAGCATGGGACATATGGAACAGTGACAAAGGACAAGAAGCAAAGCTTGGAGATAGATGAAAACTTGTGAGGTGCACCAACCCCTGGCCACCTCTGTCGTACCCTCCAGCTGCCAGGATAGCGCCTGGTGCCAGGGCACGTGTGGTGGGGGAGGGGTTCCGCCCTAGAGGGCTTTAAGGGGAACCTCAAACCCATGGGGCGCAGAGCAAACAACCCAGCAGGGGAAGGGGGAGGGGCAGCAGCTGAACAAACAGTACCTCCCTCCCCCTGGCAGCCTGAGCCAGGCACCTGTGCGACCTCTGACCTTTGTCTGGCTGCACATAGGACCCTTGCTTGTCAGCTGTGAAAATGCAGGCTGAGCTCTGTGTGTGTGTGTGTGTGTGTGTGTGTGTGCACGCAGGTGTATGTGCGTGCACATGCACTCTGGCACACACCCAGAGGTGTGTGTTCATGTTGCTGGGCAGGTGAAGAGAATGTCAGGACAGGGGACTAGATCCACCCACCACCTGCTGTGCAGGGCTTGGGAACTAAGACTGGCTGTCTACACTTTCAATAGTTGGAAAAAAAGAGAATATTTCAGGGGCCATGAATATGATACAGATTTCAATAAGAATTTCAAATTTCTCGGCTTCCACAAGTAGTTTTACCAGCGCACAGCCGCCTGCGTTCATTTGCATGCTGTCTGGGGCTGTATTCCCAAGGACAGCGCAGGGTGGGGAGATCTAAAAGATTCACCATCTGCCCTGGCAGGAAAGCCTGCCAGCTCCTCCTGTATTAGGGTGCCAGGAAAACCAGGCCAGGCTGCTCCCTCCCTCCCCGCAGATGAAAGTTTACCTCCACAAGCCTACAGAGCGCTTGGACAGTGAGCAACTCTAGACAGAAATTCGGTTGATTTCA